>JAQZBX010063489.1:0-16682 GCA_029593785.1 Cabassous unicinctus | reverse complement strand
TAGATGCTAAAGAGAGGGAGGCATCAAATTTTTAGAGTTTTGCCAATCTGAAAGGCAAAAATGGTGTCTTAATGGGGTTTTAATTTTCATATATTTTATTATGAGTAGTAAGGTTCAGCATAGTTTCTATATATTTAAAAATGATTGGCATGTTTTCTTAAACTGTAAATTCATGTCTTTATATTTATTTTTAGAGGCTAGTAGCCTTTTGCCCAAGTTATAGAATGATATTTTTTCTAGTTTGTGATTTTTATTTTCACTATTTTATCTTTATTTTCCTCTCTTATGGTTTGCATTGCAGCTATAATTATTTTTTTTCTTTTTGCTCATAATTGAATAAATTAGGTTACTTAGATTTCTGTGAAATTCTATGTGTTATGTAGAAGAGGGTGGGGAGTTAGACACTCAAATTAATCTCCCTTGCTGGGTGGTTTTTGCAACCTAAAAGATCTCCTCTGCTGTTTCAAAAAGAGAATGTGTTCTGAAAATATGACTGACTTGGGTGATCCTTTGTGTTGATCTGCCTCTCTACATTTTTTAGTCAAACCAGTTTCAGAACAACTTCTATCATGTGTCATGCTCAACAAACTGTCTGCAATTACTGCTGGAACTAAAGGATATAATTCTGCACTTCATAATATTACCTAAAGAAGCATGTTTTGCATGAGGTACTTAGATCTGCTACCGCTGAGTCCTCTTATCACTGACGATGCCAATACTATTCATTTCCTTCTACGTGGCATCTGCCTGATCTTAGGTATTCTTCGTCTTTACCTGTATTTTAGAGATTGAGCATTATATTCCTTCAGAAATAATTTGCTTGTGATATTTTCCTATCCTTCCTTATGCTTGGCTTCCAGGAGGTGAAGGGAATTTTGTGATATATATGCTTATTTTTCATACCCAAATTCTCAAGACTTTTTTGTGTACATACCTTATGACATGTGATATTAATGCATCGCATTAATATCTAGTCTTTTAAAGATTTGCATTCATAACAAAGAATTTTAGAGATTTTACTAGTTTTTCCTATTTGGCATTAAGTTATTATTATTTTGTGGCTAGAAAGACTAACATGGTTTCAAGTATATTTAAAGTTTGTCAACAAACTAAAGGCCTTCATGAAATGTTTTATATAAACATTTCTTCACTCTTCACTTGGGTGCGAGAACTTGTGTCCCATAGATTTTTCTCTATGAAAATTATAACATATATAGTTGGAATTATTAGGACAAAGTGTGTGCTTTATTTTTGTTTCTCTGGCTATGTTACATGCTGTTTGGCATATATTATAGGCTAGCAAACTTTTTAATGAATCAATTCATCAGTTAATCATTGAATGAATTATTCCTATGGGACAGTTAACTGGGGATGAGTTCCTGGTACCCAATCAGATTAGCAGTCTAGAAGCAATGTAAAAAAATAATTTCACTGGGTAGAGAATGCTTGATGGCTTGAATTCTCAAATGGCTGCATTAGGGCTAACTAAGCTGGGATAACTATACTTAAAATGCACAAAAGAAGGAAGAGACAAGTTTGATACTGTGGATTGTTTTAACCTTGATTCCTGGGAGGCAATTGCCACCAATATATACCTACACATGGGCAGCAAAAGTTTGGGTTTTGCCAGAATTATATCCTCACTTTCTTATTTGCTACTGATTTTTGCTATTGTGATCTTTGCTTTCAGGGAAGTTGTTATGCACCTTGCTAATTATTTCACTCTTAATATTTAAAATCAATAATATGTGTGCCATACGTTAGAAAGATGAGGAAAGCTATCATCAGTTATCATCAGCTGCAGGGAGCCTCGTTATGCTGGAGTTTCCACCAAGATGAAATCTTCCTTGGCCACTCCTGGGGGCGGGAAGGCAAAGGGAGGTGGTAATAAACTCAATTTCTTCAATCCATACATTTATGACAGCTGAAATGACAATAATGCTGCATTCATATTCTAATTTCTTTCTCTTTAAATTCAGAAAAACTAAATATTTTGCTGTGAAATAATTATGACTAAGTAAAATACCACGAATAAGAGCATATGTTGCTCTTTGTGACTTGCGTTAGGGAAATTAGAGTGAGCTTCCACCAGTGAGGGCTGCACTTAGGATACAATCACTGTTAATTCTAATCATGTCCAAAGGCTTACGTATTTCCTAATTTTATATTATATAATTTCTGATTAAGATGTCATATGATTATGTAGCTAGAAAAATACAAAATGAATTTTTGATAGTTTGAGCATCCTGGTTTCAAAATTATGGGGAAACAATTGCAATTAACCAAGACAGAAGTGTTTCTTCAAATACATTTAAGAAGGACGTAGGAAATAAATAATAGTCAAATAATAGAAATTGAGAATTTGGTGGATTATTCATTAGAGTTGAAAGCAATTAAATTTTGTTTATAGGCATGCAAAATGGCAGCGTTGCTTTCCAATATTTCTGAGGAAAATGCCTCTAATCAGCAATGAACAGGAGTTGATTTTTTTTTGTTTATTTGAGAAAAAGAAATGAGATTTATTTTTTATTATATTAGAATGCAATTTATCCTTTAAATGTTTATAAAGTTATGTTATATTGAAACATTTATGCTTATGTAGTTATGTTAGCTCATGATTTTTTAAAAAGCCCAATTCAATTTTTTATTTTACTTTAACCCAATTTTACTTTTAAAGCTACATCAATTAAGTGAACATTTACAGAGTCTCTGGAATATTACAGTAGTATATGATGGAATAGAATATAGCAGAAACAAATTTAGTCCTGCTTTCTGTCAAAGAGACCACCATCTAGTTGTTGAGGCAGATTAATACAACAACAACAAAAAAATAAGTTTGGAAAAGAAGATTATGATGAGTATTTTGTAGCAGACATATTAATTAAGTACAAAAAAGGATTTATGCTCATTTAACTATTTTTTTTTAATTCAATGGTCCACTGATTTTCCTAATGATATCAAATTTTATATTTCTAGTAGAAAAATATTAATATGTTTCAGATAAATTAAAAATTTAAAGCAAATCACGTTTTCCTCTCAAGTTTGGATTTAATCCTTAGTAAAAATTTTGACCTGATACAAGGAAATTTTTAAATCCAGGTATGGTTCTGTAATGGTATGATTAAACGCAGGCTGATTCTTTCAGCAAAGCTTAGGAATGAGGTACTATCCTCAGCAAAGTTAATCATGTATAATTAACAAAGAATTGATCACATTTCCTTTTACCTAGAAAAGGCTGACTACAAGAAAATCTTTGTCCAAGAATTTATTGAATCAGTACTGGAATGGTTACAGTCTCATCTTGTATACTTAGGTAGCATTCATTATAGGACAGTGACTATCTTCTTTCTTATAGGAAGCAGGGAGGAAGCTTAGCATTGCGCAAATTAACATGACTTACTGACTCCTTGAAGAAAGAAGTGTCCTGCAGATTGACACTCAGAAGTCTTCCCTTGCTCATCTTTGTTTGATAAAATGAAACAAGCTGACAACAAAAGGGCCTTATCCATTACATACTTTGCATGCTATGTAATATATTTGTCAGCAGAGGTTTTTTAAAAGCAAGTGTTGATTGCCAACCTTTAATAATCTTGAGATTTTTGTATTTAAAATAAATCCAGGTTTTTGCTTTCACTTGAAAAATCAAAAGTTGTGCACGGATCCTCTATTTCAACTTGGATATGATGAATTGAATCTAGGTAGCAGCAGCTTCTTTTAGATAGGCTTTCTTACCCGTGTTCCTTACTGCTTCCCACTCTCAACCCAATGCAGGAGTGTAGTATTGTAGTTTTGGAGCCATTTACCTTTGCGTTTATGCGGTTATTTGTCTTAAGCTTGCCTATTTCATTCATTTGTGGAAAATTATCTTTAACACACTTCTTAGTGATAGACAAAATGGCAAAATGCAAAATACAATGGAAAAATCAAAATATTTATCAATTACACATGGTGCTAGGGAGTGTTACTGAAGCAGTTTGCTAGTGTAAATGTTCTCTCACCAGATCGTTTTGATCTCTCCCATCTAACAGTTTACTTCCAACTGCTCTTTTCATCATTTTTTTGGCTTATAAAATGTGTATTCAACAGGCTGCTTTAGTTACCAACTACTTTTCCTAAGACTCACTACTGCTCTGCTCACTTTCCAGATTCAGTATAACCATACTCCTTTATATAACTTTCCTTCCTATTCCCCACCCTCTTCTCTCTGTTACCTTCAACTCTTTGTTCAGATTCTTTTCCATGTGTTCTTTCATACCCCAACTTTTTCAATCCATGTGAATCAACTCATGCCCATCAATATTAAAAGTGATTCTACAAAAAGAAATTTGGGGGACCATTGGGAAATTTTACATATGGACAGGGTATTAGACAATGCTATGGCATTATTGTTAAAATTGCTAGCTGTGAGGATGTTACCGTGGTAATGTATAAAATGTTTTTATTCTTACAGATATATACAGAAATATTCAGGGTAAAATGTCAGTTTCTAATTGACCTTAAATGCTACAGAAGAAAAATACATGAAGTGTGTACTTCAACATACTATTCATTCTTCAATCTAGATAATAGGTGTGCGTATTTTTGTAAATTTCCTATGTGTGAAGCTTTTCATAATTAAATTTTTAAAAAGAGTTTTTTCATAGAAACATGCAGAAGTATACATTGCCCTGTGTGCCTCAGCTAAAATTCCTTCTTATATTGAATGTGCTTATGTGAAACCCATCATCTTTGCTACATTTTTTTCTTCCCTTATTGCCTACATTTTAGATTCTAAACTGAGGATAGGCAACCAGTCTTTCCTAAACTTCAGGAATAAACCCTGCATTTAGCATAATTTCATTTCTCTTTTAAAAAATATTTTGCATCATTTATGAATTGCTAAATGATACACAGGAAATAACAGTGGCTTAAACAAGATGAAAATATATTTTTTTGTCTCTAATAATGAAGTCAGGGTATAGGAGGTCTGGGACTGGTATTGGGGCTCCACATTAGCATCAAGGATTAAGTTCTGCCTCATTTTTGTTTTAGATGGCTTCATCCTTACCATTACTTCCCAAGATGGTTGAGAAAGCTCCAGCCATCCTGTTCCGAGGGAGGATGGGGTGGACTGGAAGATTTAAAAAAAGGAAAGTACATCTCAAATGTTTTCGCCTTAAGGAGCATTTCTAGAGGTACCATACAACTTCCCCGTAACTGTCCTTGGCCTTCCCTAGTAGGGATGGAAGCATGAGATTCAGCCTTTTAGCTGGACACATTGATACCTTGAATAAAATGTATTTCCTGTTCCTAAGGGAGAAAAGAAACATGGGGGTAGTCAATATACATTCTTAGCTACAGATTTGGTTGATGATAAATTATTTGCTTATTTAATAGGAAGTTAAAGTTGAGTGGGAATATCTTTTGTGTAAACCTTTGTGGAAATGGTTTAAATATAAATTTCTATGCAAAGAAAGAAACAGTAAAATTTACCCATACTTTAAGAAAGATAAATAGTCTTGGCTTATGGAGAAAATTGATGTAAACAAACAAACAAAAAATCATCTTCTTTCTCCTTAATTAGCTTTACAATGTAGCAGATATTCCTTTTCCTTCTATTCTTTTAAATTATTATTATAGGACCAGAGAGCCTGTACTCTAATATAAACATTAAAATCAGGAAAAAAGCATGAAAAAGAAAAAAATATATTTTATGTTTTAAAGTGCATCCATTTTTCTAATGATTATTAATCATCCACAAAAATTATTGTAGTTTTGCTTGTGTTGCTATTGTGTGCTCTGAAGTGGTTTGTTTACTTAATTGGATGACTTCTATTACTTGAAGAATTTTTGACATGTAATTCTGACAAAGTTTTACATTGTTCTTATACTTTTTTAAAAAATTTTTATTTTTAAAGAAGTTTTAGATTACATAAATATTACATAAAAAATACAGGGGATTCCCATATAACCCACCCCTCCCCTACTTTCCCCCATTAACAACATCTGTGATTAGTGTGGTACATTTGTTACAATATATGAACACATATTGAAGCATTGCTGCTAACCATCATCTATAGTTTACATTATAGTTTACACTTTGCACCGTACAATTTTATGGGTTTTGACAAAATGTATAGTGGCCTGTAACCATCATTGCAATGTCATGCAGAACAATTCTAATGTCCCCAAAATTCCCCCATGTTGCACCTATTCTTCCCTCTCCCTCCCCTCAGAACCTCTGGTAGCCTCTGCCTTTATATCAATGATACAAGTTCTTCCATTGTTAGAATAATAATAAGTCTGCTTTAGTCCATAGTTACATTCCTCTCTTATGTTTGTTCGTTCCTCAATCTTTCAACTGTGTTAATAAAGCTAATTATTTGTCCTCCCCTCTTAATCTCTTTCTCTCTCTCCTCTTATTATTAAAAGGATTGCCTTTTTTTTTTTAATCTGTCTGTGAACAAATACCTGGGAAGAAAATTTTATGTAGTAGACAAGGTAGGGAAGAAATAAAATGAGGGAGAAGGAAGAGAATTTCATTGTTTTCAGAGTGTGTGGTTCATGCTGTAGGGGCTCAATATATCTGTGACAAGATAATAAATTAATGGAAAGCTAACCTTAAAAAAAGAAGAAAACACATGCTTTGCACTACTGCAATAAGAAAGGAGGCCCTAAGCCCTGCAAGTATTTGAACTGACTTTGTAATTTAGCTCACTGGTATAGACAAAGGCCACTTGTTTGGGAGCATCATTTCCATACATCTCACACTGGCTGCAAATTGATATCATCCCAAGGGAGCTTTTATAAAATTCTAATACCTGAGCTCTAACTCTAGAGATTCTGATTTCATTGGTCTGGTGGAGAGTCTTGGTATCTTTAGATGATTCTTCTATCCATCCAGGATTGAGAACCACTTTCTAGCTCAATATTATAAATTTGTAAAAATTAGTATAACTTAGAGTTTTATTAAAAAATACTGATGTCGTGTTTCTGTTAGAAATATAGATTTCTATGGTCATTTCAGGTGATTGTGATACGGTTAGTTTAAGAACTAACCAGAAACATTCTTGCTTATTGATTTAATTAGATACAGAGTAATACACCTTGATTTTTAACTATTCTTTGTCATCTAGTTTAACCCTGTAATCTGAGCTAAATATCTGATATCCTACTTGTTTCTCACCTGCTCTTGGAAGGATCTTCATTCCACGAAGAATGAAACTTACTACATCAGTGTGGGAATTTTAACTCTGGTTGTTTACTGCAAAGTAATTTAGAGGGATTAGAACTGGAAACAACTTGGTGCTAATCTTTGAAGCTGGTCCTTTATTTTCCTGGTCAGAAAAGTTTCCAGTAACCTTAACATCCTATCATTTATTTTTCCAGAACCTATTAATTCCCTTTTATTTCTTCCTAGCAATAACCTTAGCAAATAGTAGACTTCTGAGTAAGAAATTGTGAGCTTATAGTGCTTTGGAAAATTCTAAAATAAATCATTAAACATGATCCTATAGTAGTATTTCTAGGAATGAGGCCAGTAAATATATTTCCTTTCTTTTTGGGGGGTGCAGTGGGCAGGGTGGGCTAGAAATTTAAAAAATGAAGAGAAAATCCAGGCTTCGGACATCAAAAGGTAGAGAATTACTAAATGAACCTGTAAACCAAGTACAGCAATGAGGAAGCTAAAGCAAAAACAGAGAAAGGAATGAGGGCTTAGCTTTCTTACTTTCCTTTATCTTTTCTTTTTTTTTCAAAAATCAGATTGACAGTATAAATTCTCCTGAAATCACTGGGTAATTATGTAACCTTCTGCATGGCCCTGAATCAACAGTCTTGATACTACATAATTAATAATGTTCTCTTCAAAGTATGAGCGATAATCCCTTGATTGAATGCTCCAGTTTCATTACATTACTTAATAAAATGAAACAATAATTAGAACAATGTGCAAGGTAAAAGAGGTTCATATCATTATGTGTTTGTATGTAGGGAAGCAGAAGAATTAATCAAATGAAATGTGAAATTATTATGGATAATTGCAGCCATATGGAGATGATCAGCTTGCTTGCAATCAGAATTTTGTAAAGGGGCAATACATGTGCTTATTTTTCCTTGATGAAGCTGTGTAAATTTTGGGTTCTAGCTGAACTCTACTATCCTGAATTAGAGCAAAGTCTTTATTCTTTTTTAGAAGTCTTTGTAAAGTGCCTATTGAAAAAACTGAACATTCCCTTTTAGTTAAACACTGTTCCCAATTCCCCTTGTTAAAATTAATTTTCCTTTTCTTTATACCCGCACATAATGCCTTTTTTATATTATTTCAAGTATCAGTGTTTAATTATAGGTTTCTTTCATGCTTATCCTATATCCTTCCATCCCTAGTAGTAACTTGTATCTGCTTTATGTCTTATTCTTAGTGGCTGCCATAGTTTCCAGGCTGCTAAGTCAAATATCACACAATGGATTGGCTTAAGCAATGGGAATTTATTGTCTCACAGTTTCACAGGCCAGAAGGCTTTCTTCCTTCTGGGGTCAGTAATGTCCTTGTTGGCTGGCAATCCTTGGGTTCCTTGGATTTCCTATCACATGGTGCTGACCTCTCCTTTCTCTTTTGGGTCCCTTTAACTTCCAGCTTTCAGTGGCATTGTCCTCCATGATCAATTTCCTTTAGCCATATTGGATTAAAGCCCACCTTCCTTCAATTTGTGTATATCTTAACTAATAGCATCTTCAAAGGTCCAACTGACAAATGAGTTCACATCGACAGGACCAGCGGTTAGCACTGAACATGCCTTTTGTGGGAGACATGATTCAGACTCCAACAAGAGTCTTCAATAAGTGCTTGATGAGTGCATGAATTCAAACAAATGACAATAAAGGTAAAAAAACAAAACAAAACAACCAAACAAAAACCCAAAAACATACAATAGAAAAACTGTGGATTTTAATTCCCAAGGATAATAATTGAAAATGAAATAACCTCTTTCCCTAACAGGTAAATTAAAAAATACTTTTATTGATCTATTCAATAAGTAATCAATATTCAGAGAACATGTACAGTGTACTGTGATAGATTCAGAAGTATTTTATTTATGACCATTACCTTTTTGATTCTGTAAGCTAGTTAAGGAGAGGTAACAGGTTCATATAAAAAGGGCAATGTGACAATGGAAGACAGTAAATAACGTAGTGTTGAAATGAGTGCTTTTAACAAAAATTATTTTCAGCATTCAGGGTAAACATTGATCATAGGTTTTGAGAAAATTACAAAATATTTTGGAAATTTTAGGATTTAAGATGGACTATATAAACACAATTGTATGCTGGTTAAACAGATTCAGCCTATGTACTTTTCCCTCTCCAATAAAAATCATTCATTTTTTTCCCTAAAAAATGTGAAGAAGAGTGCATCAGCCAAAGGGGTGCTGATGCAAAGTACCAGATATCTGTTGGATTTTATAAAAGGTATTTATTTTCAGTAAAAGCTCACAGTTACAAGGCCCTAAAGAGTCCAACTCAAAGCTGCTTTCTCACCAAAGTCTGTTACCATGTGTTGAAGCAAGATGGCAGGCGATCTTTGCCTGGTCTCTCCTCCCTTCTTCCTCTTAAGGCTCCGTAGACCCAGCTTCTTCTGATCCAGCTGTAGGCTTGTGTAAGGCTTATCCCTCATGCCTTCCTTTATCAGTCTGGCATAGGGTTCTTTTCTTTCCAGGCTTTATCAGCTGCTCAGATGCAAATTATCAGGGGACTGGCTCATCTCTCCTTTGGCTTTAGCTGTTTGAACCTTCTCTCTTCTGGCATCTGTGGAGCTCTCTCTCTCTTTCCATGTCTCCTTGAGTGAGTGTCCATTTATACCAGCCCACCAAGGGGTCAGGGACTCAACCCTACTGATGTGGTCAAAGCAAAGCCTCAATCCTAACAGGTAATTTAATCAAGACAAGCCAGCTGAATCTAATGCATTCAAAGGATATCAATCCCAGAGGATAGATTAGTTTACAAACATAATCTTTTTGGGGGTGGATTCATAAATAATCTCAAACTGCCACAAAGAGGGAGAACATAAAAAGGGCAGAAATTAGAATGGTGAATGACAGAATAAGTACCAAGGGTGAATTGTATAGAATTCTATTTTTATGGATTCTTTCATAGACCACATCTACATTTTTCTAAAAATATAAGTGAAAGTCAACATTTGATCATTTGCCTCTTAAAATGTATCTATTTACTTATACAAATATGAATCACACAAAAATCAGGAACATATGAATAAACAAAAACTAGGAGCATATACATGAAATAGCAATGTAGGAATATGTAATGTAATAATTTGTATGCTTTCAAATATTAACAATATTGGAAATTTTATCAATACTACCAGAAAAATATGACTATCAGACAGTCCAGATACAAGATATAAGGAGATATAAAGGAAGCAGTTTAAAGGAAATGTTTGAAAACATTTCCTTATATGTTTGGAGAGCATAAATGTTTCCCTTTCTGGGCAATTAAATTAGGAAAACCAGCAGCTATATTTTCAATAACCCTTGCATTTATCAGAGAAATGTAATAAAAAATTCAGATGTCTAAACTATTGGAATGGGAGAATTGGTAAGGAAAAGTCATTGATTCTAACCGTGGTAGTTGAAAGTGCCAAACCTGGGTTGAAACTTGTCCTCTGCTTCTTTTTACTGTGTTTGATAAAGATGACAATCACCCCATTTGTACCTCGGAGTCTGAATCTCTAAAAGGAATATAAAACTAGGCCTAACTCCTGGGGTTTTTGTTAGAACAAAATGAAGTAATTTATGTAAATGATACTTTATAATAACTCATTAAGTGTTAGCTTTACCATCATTATCATCATCATCATCACCATCGTCTTCAACATTTCCTTTTCTTTTTCACTGTAAATGCCATCACTAGGAAATTAAAAAGTCAGAGGAATTTCTATCAGAAATCCATTGCACAGTGAATAAAGAACTACTACTGTTAACTTCAGAATGGAAATTGTTAGTACTAATCACCTATCAAAGTTCCAGTTCTGAGTTTTTAGCTTTAGGTGGGATATCTCAGTCACATGGGAAAGAAATGTTTGTTAAATATCAACTATTTATCAGGAGCCAAGCTATAAATTATGGGAATTCAAAGCACAACAGGCTTGCCACACATAGCCATGCATGTTGTGTATTGCCAAACTTCAGGAATGGGGAGTAGGGACTTATATACACAATGAAGAGTATGTTGGGAATGGCATTCCCTGGAGTAGTGACTAGCTCAAAGTACACACGCATACGGCTCTTCCTAGGTTTCTATCATTGTGGGTATCAACCTAACAAATAGGATAGTTCTTGTTGTCTTGGAAAGTCAGCAATTTCTCCAGGATTGAGGGAATAAAGAGGGAATAAAAGAACTAGAAGTCATATTGGGCAGGATTTACTAAAAATGGGCCAAACCAAGCCCACAAACTTGATTCCTCTTCCTCCATATCTACCAAATTGATTGTAATCAGATGTTTAGTGCTTAGGGGGAGAGAGTGGTCAACCTTTTGGCAACTGTGGTGGCATTTTCTCTTCTTCTCTCTGAGTAAAAGTGATTCCAAGAAAAATGCCTGCAATGATTTATTTGTGGTGCCTGCCAAAATGGGAGATGAATATTTGCTCCCTGAAGAGATGTTTGCTGAACTGCAGGTATGCTTAGTCCTGTCTTTGTTCACCATAATGGATCTTGCTTAGAGAACTTTCCAGAATTTGGGTGGCTCCTCCACATTGAAAGAACTGTAAAGTTGGGAGTTACTTTTAGCAGGGTAGGGTGACAGGGCAAAATAAGAGCAGATGGATTCCATCTGTCTTAATTTCCTAGGGCTGCCCTTACAAAGGTTCTAGAAGTCTGAAAGCAAGGTGTCAGCAGGGCCATGTTTCCTAAACCTGTAGGAGAGAACCTTACCTTTTCTCTTGTAGCTTCTGGTGGTTTGCCCTCAATCCATGTCATTCTCTGCCTTAGTTGTCACATAGTGCTCTCTCCTTATCTGTCTGTGTCCAAATTCCCTGGCAATCCTTGGAGCTTTTCCCCATCTTTGCCTGCTCCCTCTTCTTATAAAAACACCAGTCTTATTGATTTAGGGCTCATACTAATCCAGTTTGGCCTCATTTTAACTAGCAACATCTTTAAAGGGTCTATTTCTAAGTAAAGTCATATTCACAGAGGGTTAGGACTTGGTCATGTCTTTTTGGAGGTCATATTTCAACCCATAACATCCCTAAATTAGTGAGGCAAAGTTGTGGGAGTTTTTAGTTGGCCAAGAAATGCTGTAAAAGGTAACAGACTTTAGCAGTATTGATAGTGCCCACCAAAGAGAAATACCTTCCAACTAGAGAAGGGCCAGGCAGTAAGAGAAGCCATGGGATAAAACACTTGGGTAGAAACTGGGGATAGATCATGTGTAAAGAGATCAAATGGAAAGTGAATTACTCATTTAAGAAGACTATGACACATGGAGGTCCATATAGGGTGTCTGTGTAGAATCCACATGGCTTAGTTTTCTAGGACTCCTGTGACCACACACCTGCTGGCTTAAAACAGCAGAAAATTTCATTCTCTGTACAGTTCTGGAGCTCAGAAGCTCAAAACCAAGATGCTAGCATAGCTGTGTTTCCTGCAAAGGCTCTAGAGAAGATTCCCTTTCTTGATTCTTCCAGCTTCTGGTGTCTGTCTGCATTTCCTGGGCTTGTTGCTGAATCACTCCAATCACTGCCTCTGTGGCCACATTGTTTCCTTTTCTTCTGTCTGTCAAATCTTCTGCCTCATTCCTGTAAGGACACCTGTCATTGGAATTAGGGCCCACCCAGAAAATCCAGTATTATCTCATCTCAAAATCCTTAATTTAATCCCATCTGCAAAGACACTTTTTTTTTTCCCCCAAATAAGGTAAAATTCACAGGTTACAGAGACATGAACATGGATTTCTTTTAAGGTGCATTTTTTAGCCTACGGCACCATAAATGTACCCCTTAGCAGAGTTAGTACACACAATGGAGGGCATGATGGCCTGAGTACAAACAAAGACTACTGAACATATAATTTTATACAGGTGAAAAAAAAAATCCATGTCCACTTTCCTTAATTTTTTATCACCCAGTTCCACCCACAGAATGACCTCAAGTAGCACTTTGGAATGGGTGAAACAGAGAGTGAAAGATACGGCAGAAGACAGAAGAGATTATGACTCTGCAGGTAATTGAGCAAAGTGTCAGGCCAGAGCATGAAGAAGAGAAGCTTTGAATTTGATGTGAAATTGATATTACAGTTTAATCTGTAATAATCTGTATGGGACTTTTTTAATATAGGAAACAAAAACACAGCAAAATGCCAGTCATATAATGGGTTACATAATAAGTTTTTAAAAAATAACTCTTAATATTATGATGATGATCAATATAAATATTACTTTTGAAGGTCCTGTGTAATTTTATAAAGGTGCATTATGAGTACCTATCCATGTAAACAAATGTGATTGATAGAAACATTGCCGCTGTGTTTAAGTGGAATTCAATTTTCTCAAGTTTTTTTTTGACAGAAAACTCCCATGTTAATAAAGTTACTATTAACGTTGTAAAACTGGTAGAAAAATTAATGTTTTTAAATCAAGACAACTTTTAGATCACAGATTCTTAACCTTTTTTGTTGCATGGACCCCTTTGCCAGTCAGGTGAAAACCACAGACCCCTTATTAAGTCTACACTATACCGTGTATTATTTAATAAATATATCACACCCACACCACAAGTCCCCACAAGAATAATTTTTTAAAAAAATTCAAGCCCATTGACCCCTTGTTAAGAACTCCTATTTTAGAGGCGCAAAGACATAGAAAACAAATCATGACATACTTAAGGGTTAAGTCTGTCTTGAATCTCATTTTTGAAAAAATGTAAATTAGGTTTTTCTCTTTAGCTTGAAGACCCAAACACCTTGTTAAAAGATGTAAGGGTTATGTTATAAAAGTGGAATAATAAATTATAACAATGTTTGGCAAAGTGACTAAAATGTATATCAGCCTACTAAAGAAGGCATTAATGTTTTAATTTTAGAATAATGAAATGCATATACCTTAAAGTAAGTTATTTTAAGAAGAAATTTATTTTGTTAAAATATTTTTTCAGAAACTAGGGAAAATATTTTTGATTCAAATTTTTGATTATGTGGTGCATTTTCTTTTTGAGTTTTCCTTTTTATATTCACTGGATGCTTTTTGTATAACATTTCTATTTAAAATAAATGTTACTTCTCATTTTACTTTGATGTTGGGTATTTTCAAAAATTCTTCCACTAATTCTTCCATTAATCATTCATTCATTTGTACATAAATGATATCATGTGCCTACTATATTCTGGTCACTGGGCCATGACCCTTACTTTCCAGAAGAATAGTTCAAACAGGAAATAAGAATATATTGTGATTGGGGCTGTGATGTGCTGTGACACCACATAAGAAAGTACTTTAATATAAACTTGAAAATATGATGGGGAGATAAAGGAAAGGGAATGTTGGAATAGAGTGCTACCTAGAGTCACATCTCTAGTGTGATCTGAAGAATGAAGAGATCTGAGTCCTAGAGGAAATAGTGTTTCAGATTTAGGTGAGAGCAAAGAGTGAAATGGTAAGAAGAATGAAATTAAGAAGGTTATCAAGAACCAATTGACACAAGGTCCTGTAAGACATCTAATCGGGTTTGGACTTTATCCTGTGGTCAATGGGTAACTTTTGAGATGTTTTTGCTGAAGTATTTTAATGAAATATTAAAAGTATTTTTTAAAACTTTATATTCCTTTAAATTATTTAAAGCTTTTGAAAGTAGTTGTAGGGATTGGGTGATTTTTAAATATAAGCTTTTTCTTAGAGGAGTTGTAGGTTTCAGAAAAATCGTGCAGAAAATACAGAGTTCCCATATACCCCTCCTATTATTATACCAAGTATTAGTGTTGAATCTTTGTTACAATTGATGATAGAATATTATTTAATTGTACTATTAGCTATAGTTCATAGTAAACATTAGGGTTTATTATTTGTGTTGCATACTCTCATGATTTTTAAAAAATTTTATATTCAAGTAACGTATACAACTTAAAATTTCCTCCCTTAACCATATTCAAATATACAATTCAGTCCTGTTAATTACATTCACAATGTTATGTTAGCATCACCACTATCCATTACAAAAATTTCTATCATCCGAAACAGAAACTCTGTACAAATTAAGCATTAAATTCCCACTCCCTACATTCTCTCCACTTCCTAGTAAACTGTAGCACAGGTTCAGGCTTTATGAATTTGCTTATTCTAATTAGCCTACCATACCAGTGAGAGACATACAATATTTGTTCTTTTGTGTTCGGCTTATTTCACTCAACAAAATATCTTCAAGATTCATCTGCATTGTCACATGTATTGGAACATCATTCCTTTTTACAGCTGAATAATATTCCATTGCATGTATGTACTATATTTTGTTTATCCTTTCATCAATTTAAGGACATTTGAGTTGCTTCCATCTTTAGCTTCCATTCCATTTCTTGTTACATACCCAAAAGACTTGAAAGCAAGGACTTGAGCAAATATTTGCACGATAATGTTCATAGCGGCATTAGTCACAATTGTCAAAAATGAGACTAGGGTTTTTGTTTTGTTTTAGTCATTTACAAGGTCATTTAAAATATACGACTTTGTATATGAACTATAAATCACTGAGTAAATGTTAGATAAAACAACTGTAAAATAGATTTGTGTTCCATTTTCTTGTTTTGAAGGTTATATAAGATATTTGGAGGTTGCAAGGGCTGATTTTTTTTCTTAAGTGTTCAAAAATTACTAGGACATTTCAGGTCATATCACTGATATATATGTCAAAATATTATGTGCTAGATTCTGAAGGTATAGAGCCAAGAGAATCAGGTAAACTTCGTTCAATATTTTATCTGGTTTCTTTCATCCCTGATCAATCTAGAAGATAAGGTTAGCCTTAGGCAGGGATGATGGGATAGGCCATTATTTATGTACTATGATTTGGGGACTAGAGAACTTGCAAGCTTTAAAATATATCCTTTAGTGGAATGCTGTAAGAATTCAAATAATTGGTGTCGGTGTCCATCTTTTGAAGGTTAAATGCAAGTATTTCCGTATGTGGAAAAATGCATTACACTATTGTTACAGGATAAGCTTTACTTATAACATGTGAATTGAACATGTGAATTCACATTCTTTTATTTTGAATTAAAAGAATATTATGAGAAGTAATGACATCTTAAAAGTTTGTGAAAGATTATGGAGTCAAAATTAAACTAAAATATGACAATTATGTTTGGACCAAGTTCTGAGAAAATTGTATTAATTATATCAATTTCCAGGGTAAAGGGCAATTTAAATGCCACATTTATGTTAAAATTCTGTGCTAGATAACTCAAAAATAAAATGCGACTAAGTAAAGAATCCAGAGTTCATTAATGGGGAAGATTAGTTTTTGAGCTCTAGTGTAGGAGAGCTTCAGGGGCTCTTGAAAGGGAATCTATCAAAGACAATAAGAATGTTATATTTGAAAGTTAAGGGCTCTGGAAAAAAAAAAACATAAAGCAATAACTTTGAAGGGCTAGTTAGCTGGAAAGAATATTATTGTCTCTGTACATTTTCATATCCTTTGATAATATCT
>JAQZBX010063488.1:0-16548 GCA_029593785.1 Cabassous unicinctus | reverse complement strand
CCATGTCCTGCAGCCTCCCCGGGTCCTGGCGGCCTCCCCCGGGTCCTGGCGGCCTCCCCCGGGTCCTGGCGGCCTCCCCTGTGTCCAGGCAGCTCCCCCGGGTCCTGGCGGCCTCCCCCGGGTCCTGGCGGCCTCCCCGTGTCCTGGCGGCCTCCCCCGTGTCCTGGCGGCCTCCCCCGGGTCCTGGCGGCCTACCCCGGGTCCTGGCGGCCTCCCCCTTTCTTGCTCTCTGACCCGGGGCTTACCTCGGGGTCGCTGTGCTTTCTCATATGGTTTTCTTATCGCCCTGCACACATCTTTTAAATAGTCCCTTTCTTAATTCTCTTCAAGTCACCTAATTTGAGTGTACCGTCTCCTTTTTGCCAGAATCTTGATACAGAATTTGAACTTTCCATTGAACATTTTCAATCTCGTTGCTCCTGCAGGCAACCCACTGCCATCCGTCTTGTGTTCACGCTGAGTTTCTTAAAAGATTGAGTTCTCATTCCGTGAATGCTTGTAGCTAGTGGCATTTTAAAAATTTCAAGTAAAATTTATTGCACCCATTTTAAGTGTACATTTGATGAGTTTTGAAAAATCCTCACACCTGTGAAATCACCATGACAATGAATTTAAAAACATTTCCACCTTCCAAGAAGTTCCCTTGTGCCTCTTCCCACTCAGACCCTCCCCACCCCAGCCCTGGGCGTCTCTGCTTCCGTTCTGGCTGCGGGCGAATCTCACACAGACAGAGACATCTCGCTTGTTCTCATTGGGGCCATTTCCTGTGCTGGCCATTGTGGCTTTGAGAGGCATCTACGAGTAGTTGCTCCTTTGTTAATACTGAGTAGTATTCCCAATGTATGAATATTCCTCAGTTTGCTTAATGTTCTGCTATGATAGACATTTGAGTTATCTCCGGGTTTTGGTTATTATGAATAAAGCTGGTGTGGCCATTTATGGATGCCTTTTTGTGGATATATGTTTTCATTTCTCTTGTACAAATATCTGAGAGTGGAATTTTGGATCATAGAGAAGGTATTTGTTTAGTGCTATTGCCTGTTATCTTTACAATATTGATCTTCCCCAATCCATAATCATGATATCTTCATCCATTTATTTAAATTTTGCCTAATTTCTCCCAATAATTGTGCTGTTTTCATTGGAGAGGTCTTGCATACACTTTCTTAGATTTATTTCCAAGTTATTTTATGTTTGTTGATGCTATTGTAAATGGCGTAATTTTTAAAATTCCATATTTTATGTGTTGCTGGTATTTAGAAACACAACTGTTTTTATATACTTATCTTGAAACCAATGAGTCTGATAAATTCATTTATTAATTCTAGTAGTTTAAGACTCTTTTGAATTCTCTATGTACAAAAATATTGTTAACTTCAAATAATGAACACTTCTTTTTCTTGCTTTCTAATTTTATGTTTTTTATTTTTTCTTGCCTTATCACACTGGCTAGAACTATGGAATTTTTAATAGAATTATTTACAGGCATCCTTGTCTTATTCCCAATAGGGGAAAACTTTGAATAGGTCACAATGAAATATTTGGGGTAGATATTCTTTATCAGATTAAGTAAGTTTCTTCTATTTTTATTTTATTTTATTATGTGTTTCTTTATTATCATGAATGAGTATTGACTTTTCTCAAATGCTTTTTTGGAACTTACCTAGATATTTATCTATCAGTCACTTTTTTTTTAAAAGGAGGTAGTGGGGATTGAACCCAGTACCTCGTACATGGGAAGCAGGCACTCAACCACTGAGTTACAGCTGCTCCCCAATGAGAGTTGGCTTTCTTTTCTTTTTCCCTTTTGTTTGTTTGTTTTTTTAGGAAGTACCAGGTATTGAAGCCAGGATCTCATACGTAGGAAGCAGGAGCTCAACCACTTGAGCTACATTCACTCCTGGTGGTCACTTTTTATAGATTTGCTATCTACACATTCATTTAATTTCTTAGGAATCTACTTTTATTTTTCTGTCTCTGCCATAACTTGGATAATGATTTAATTTGATGATTCCTTTTAGTTATTTGCATATTTTCCCCCAAATCTCCAAGAAAACACTTTTCTGTGTTCTAGGTAAAAGAATAAGTATGATTATTCATATATTTTATAACTTTTATAAACTTTAATTAAAAGCACTTTCACTTATCATATCTTTTTGTGGATAATGCCCCAAAACATATGTCTAAACTCTCTTAAACCTTCTTATATTTTTCATGTTACAATATGTTCCAGTTGTTTCCCATGAACCTACCATTCAAATAATGATTGCCCCTGATTTTGAACAAATAAGGGTAACAAAATAAGTGTGAAGTAAATGTGACCAAAAATAGGAAGAAAATAACTAGTCAAAGTGATCTTTGGGCAACGTATATCTGCATAGTTATTTCTTATATGCTCAAAATGTGAAATTCTTTCTGACTTTTGGGGTGGGATGATGCTTATTGTCAGAAGTCACATTTCCTGGGAAACAAGGTCTGAGATGGAGATTGGCTTGCGGGCAGTTTTTCAGGAATCAGCCTATAAGGCAGGGAGGCAAGCAGAACTGGACACACAGAGAGGTCAATCTGTGATGCAGCTAAAACAGAGTCCCTGAGCATCCCACAGGGGCTCTGTGAGCTGTGATGCCTTCAGAGCCAGCCCCCAGGGAGTCAGGATGCAGTAGCGCCTCGCCCTGTCCTGAGTCAGGACGATGTAGCAGCAGCACCTCGCCCTGTCCTGAGTCAGGACGACGTAGCAGCAGTGCCCCGTGTACCTGTCCTGTGGCCTTCGACTGGGGCTGCTCCTGAGAGGGGCTGTGCTGAGGGTTGTTTGTCACCAGCTTCCAACAGCCACGTCCTCACCAGCCACTGCGCTCTGTGCTCAAGAGCAAAGGCTCTTCTTCCCTTTTGCTAATGTTTTAGGTTGACTCACATAGTGCCTACAGCACAGTTTCAACTGTGCTGTAATGGAAAGAGGTGGAATTTGGAGTTAGAGAGCTGATTTTCAGTTTCAGTTCCACCATTTTGTAGCTCTTTGCCTACTTGGAAGTGTGGTCACGTAATGGGTGTGCATCTCACATTCTTATCCTAGGAAATGAAAAGAACAATGTGCCTTAAAGTTGTCCTTATTGGGGTTAAATATTTTAAAGGCACAAGAAATATTGTCACCTCATACTTTCATGTTCTTACTGAAGTATTTTCCAGTAGACATTCACAGATTATTTACTCTAGCTATTCACAAACAAAATGCCACAGAGTGACAAAAACACTTGATTGCACTGTTGAGAAGCAGGGGGAAATGGCCGACTCCAACAGCCTCTGAAAAAATTAATTGATCTCACATAGACCTGGCTTTCTCTACAACGGGTAGAAGCTAAAGGCAAATGGCCACTGCAGGAGCGTTAGGGACGTGAGCTCCTGACAACACTGGCGTTTTGTTTCAAAGGAAACGTGTGTCTTTACTAGAAGACCAAAGGGACTTTGAAAGCTGGTATTAATACTAGTCAGTGGTGCATTTTTGCATCCAAACTCAAATATTAATATAAATAGGGAGAAAGATGTGATAACGGGTAGTAGTGAGTTACTAATTTCCAGGCAAATGTCCTCTAAATTCCTCTGCTGAAGCCTGCACAGTGCCTCCTCTTTGAGCAACCTTCCCCTTGTTTTGTAGACGTAGGAATCGCTTTTTCCAGTGGGACGTTCGTGGTCGTGTCAATCAATTCATAGGCAGCGCTGCCTGCGGCTGAGTGTGCGCTTCCCCTGGACTCAGCTAGGTGTTTCTGTTGAGGCTGAACCTTACTGACGCGCAGCTCGTGGAGGCTGCACCTGGGTTTGAAGGCGCAGCGCAGTGGGAAACGCATGCGGACTTGAACATGGAGGCGCCAGCAGTCAGCTGCGCCCTTTGTTCTCAGAGAGCCGCGCCCCCAGGCTGCCCTTTCACCTCCCCTCCTGCCCTGAAGTGACGTGATGTGGCTTTCCTCCACAATGCACTTCAGTTAATGGCTAAATTCAGCCAAACCCCATTTTTAAGTGAACACCTTGTAATAAATATCACACTTTCAAAATACATGTTTTTGGCTTGATCTAACACTATCCAATAAGACCTGCCAATATCACTTGAGGCTAACGTCTGTCGTGTTTAAGCACTTCTGTAGGCTAATGGGGCAGTGTGTAATTTTGAGATACCTGCGCTATTTCTCGGTCGCACGGCACGTCGCGGATAGATAAGATGTCCACCACGGTGTTTGTATTGAGTGCTCGCTGAGGGCTTCTCTTACTGCCCTCGTGCAGAAGCTGTCCTGGGAGATGGATGTGCCAGGATAAGGTATCTGGGGCCCATAAAATCTTTTTCAGAAGATTGAAATAAAGTCAGTGCTTGTAGAAGACAAATCAATTGTGACATTTCTGAATAGAGTGCGATGCATTTAATTAGCACAAGACATACTGGCAAATGCTGAACTACCCAATAAATCACTGGATGCTGCAGCCATGCTGCGCAGGGCGCCAGCTGCCCGCGGCAGTGATGACACGGCGGTCGGACCGTTTGTGTTGTCGCTTGCCCATCTTCCGCTAAGTGTTTTCTATTTTGATATTTGCACGTGGAGCCATTTTAATTATTTTAAAGTATTTGGGAACTCTGTTCCACCTACTCTGAGCCTATTTTACACATTTTTGCATTTGCGAAGGACAGTGTCTGATCTGATGAGTCGTGGCAGCTGCGGCCGCCGCCTGGAAAACGCCTAGCAGCGTCGCTGCACTGCAGCTTGCTGGAAACATCCGAGGTGTTACTTCTGTCATTTTTAAGTCTCACAAAGATATCCACCAGTTCAGGCAGAAAAATGGCTGGCTTAAGGTTTGACACCTTCGGTTTAATTTTTTTTTAACCTGTAACTTACATGCTACATCAATCTGTCTTTGAAATGCTACAGCTGAAGAGCAGTGAGGCTTAAACCCAGTGTTTTGGCTATCGAGGATCAGGGAAGAAGTGGGAAACGGACTCGAGATGAAGCTTGCTGGCTTGGGAAGACAAGGCGGGGCCTCCTGCCCTCTTAAGGGACTCTTGCTTCTGTGTCAGCCTCCCACTGAGCAGCTCACAGCACGCGCAAGCGCTGGAGCCAGGAAAGGGCCCTGCCTGCTCCACAAGGCTCCCCTGCCCCGACGCTGTCCTAAGTGATGCGATTTCAGCCCCTTCTATGGCATCCGGGGAAAGATCGACTGGGAAGGCACGGGGGGTGCAATCATTTCAAGACTCTCAGGTCTGCAGAGCTGGAGCCGGGGTTTCCTAGAGGGCTGTGGAAACACCAGCACCGCTTGTTCAAAGGCCTGGAGTCTCGTGTGCGTTGCTACGACTTCTAATCATGACGCAGACAAGAAGGAGCCTCAGAATCCCCGGGAACGTTTCTCAGATTACACAAGGCCCCTCCTGCTACCCTCCTCGACACCCTGAAGCGTGTTCAGGGGACGGCTCCCCTTCCTCCACCTCTAGGGTAAATTAAAGACAAGCCCCGCAGGCACCCGGCAGTGTCCGCCCGGAGCTGGCGTGTCCCTGCTCGCCTGTCACCGCGCAGGGCGGTGGGCCTCCCAGCGCAGGGAGCTGGGGCGGGGCAGCTTACACCCACCGTGCCATTGCCATTCCCTCTGCAATGGCTGGCTGAGGACAGGGGTGCCACGAGCGCTGACCCCGGCATGCCCGCAGAAGCCTGTCGGGCGGCTGCTCCCAGGCAAGCTCACTTGCTCTTCAACAGCCACAGAAAGAGAGCTGTCCTTGTGTGGCGCGGGATGCATTTGAATGAGGAGAACTGGAGCCAGCTTCGGGTTTTTCAGCACGGAGAGCACGAGCCTGAGGACGAGCCAGCGCCCTAAGGGTGTCAGGGCTCGAGGGCGCTGTGCAGGACGGAGGTCAGCCCCCCAGCTGCTGGGAGATGAGCCCCCATGTCTGTTTACCTGGGGCCCTGGGCCACGCCAGAGTCTAAGTTAACAATGTGGGCACGGGCATCAGCTTGACCTTGAAGACCCAGGTCAGCCTGCAGGGGGCCAGCTGTCCACGTGCTCGAGCGCCAGTTGAGACCCAGAGGCCTTCCCTGGACGGCAAATCTGTGGGGGGCCCAGCGCCGTCCGCACAGCCCCGCCGGGCAGCTTGCGCGTGGCCTCTCCTGGACCGCCCCGTGCGCCTCTCTCCTCGGCTGGCCTGGGTCTGCGTCCTTGGTCCCCGGCTCCCTGGGCTCTGCGCGTCTGTCTAGCAGGTTACCACGCCTTGCAGTTGGTGTTAGAGGTGACGAGCGCCTTGGGCACTTCTGGGCTTTTCCGTGACCAACCATCCCAGTTTGCTCGATTCGGAGGCCCCCAGCCCCGTGGTGCTAAAACCAGGACAGTCTTGGGCAAACCGGAACAAGTCCTTGCTGATACCATCACGCTGCTGCAAAGCCCTCTCTCTGCACTTGCAATACGTGCCCTTTTCGTTTATGCCGCTCCAGGCTGGGTTTCAGCTCACACAGCTGAAAGGGTCTTAAATGAACCGTATGGAAGGAACTTCATTCTGAAGAAAAACCAACAGAAAGTGGTTGTTGCCACAGTGAAAGGAAGATATGGCCTTATGAATGTGCTCTTCTTAGTCCCACACCTTTCCCTTATCACTAATTCTTGTTCAATTATTAAGTTATTATTTAATAGGAATTAATAATCATTTTATAACCAGCCATATAATTTTGCCTTGTTTTAAATTACTGCTCCGCTCTCACTGTGTAGAGGATTCTTAGAAAGATAAATAGCCACAAAGCCGAGCTGGCGTATATTATTGCTCAAACACCTTTTAGCTGCTAATAAATGTCAGATGAGCAGGTAAGCATTCGAAAAGTGAAATGCAGTCTTGATCAGCATCTTCAAATGACCAAAGCTTAGGAAGTGCCCACAAACAAGGGGCCTTGATTTTATCTTTAACGTTCCACTTTTATGTATTTGCAGATCCACTGACTGTTAGGTTTTACTTGTCTGAAGATGTATTTCTCATCCCACTTCTAGGAATAAGGGGTGCTTTGTAGACTATCTCAACGCCCCAGCAGAGTGTTTGGCACATGGAGCCCGGCACGCTCCAGCTTTCCTTACTCGGCTTCACCGGAATGTCCCTGACGCTGGCAGGGATCTGAATCTGGGCCTTCCGCGTGACCGCAGACTCCACTTCCATCACTCATTTAAATGCCAGAAGGACATGGAGTCATGCCCAAGCAATGGCTGCATCGCCCCTGGGTTCCGTGGCAACACTGGACAGCGCACTGGGCAGTGGGCACTCGGTCTGGAGGGCTCTCTCCTCCAGCACCCCAGGGTCCGTTTCCAGCCTGTCTGCTGAGTGTGCTCAGGAGGCCACTCCAGAGAGGAAGACACTTTGCTGGCAGCGGCGCCCGTGTCACACTGATGACTCTTAGCCGTTCACCTCCCTTGACTGTGGTGGGTCGGCGTCTGGTTTCAGCGTCCAGCCAACCGAGGTCCTGCGTGGAAGTGAACTGGCCAGACTGGGCCCGGCAGCCGGTGACAGTAGCCATCTGGGGGAACTCGCAGGCCCAGTGGAAGGATCTATAATTGCGCTTTGTAATTTTTATGGATTTAATGGATGTCTTCTTTGAAAAATATAAAATTTTTAAGAGAATCCAAACGAAGCCTTTCTTCTAGCTCCATATTTCTCTTTTCCAGGTCAACTAAGATAATATACTAGCAAGAATATCCGATTCCCAAAATAATATGTTTTAAAAATTGCTGCTTTGTAACTGAGTTTTAAATTAATGACTTTCTTTGTCTTGAAATAAGGCGGAGTTTTTCCTTGCAAAACCTTTTATCTGATGGAAAAATGTGGTTACAAATGCTTGATTAGAACAATTCCTCCTCATGTGATATTTCCAAAGAAGCTTCACTCCACCTTCTAATTACCTTTAAGAATGCCTGATGGTAAGTAAAGTTTCCAGTCTCTATAACAGAGTCAGAAATTAAAACTAAAATATTATTTCAAGAAACATTTAGGAAAGGATCATACAAATCATTTATAATAGCAGCCAAAGAAAATTAGAAGAATCCTCATTTTCATCTAAAACAGTACACTAATGCTCTTTCTGTCCCTTGAAATGAGGCAGTATAATGTCTTAGTTTATCTCCACCAGGGCTGCTATAACAAAGTAGCACAGACTAGTTGGCTTAAACAGGAACTTATTGCCCAAGTTCTGGAGGCTGGAAGTCCAAAATCTGGGTACAGCAGGCCTGTGCTTCCTCGATTCATGGCACAAGTCAATCTCTGCCTCCACACACGGCCATGTTCTCTCTCCCTGTCCGTCCCCTACTGTCTGTGGCCAAACCTCCTCTCCTCATAAGGACACTGGCTTAGTTTGCCACAGGGCTTAGTTTGCAGATGCAAAGTTCCAGAAATGGGTTGGCTTTTATAGTGGGAATTTTATTTAGGATAAAAACTTACAGTTCTGAGGCCATGAAATGTCCAAATCAAGGCACCAGCAGAGATGCTTTCTCAGCAAAGTCAGCTACTGGTGATCCTGGGTCCTGCCATGTGGGGAAGCAAGATGGCGGCCAATCTCTGCCGAGCTGCCTGCCTTCCCCTCCAGAATCTACCATCCCCCAGAGCCCAGCTGTGGCAGCCAGGCATAGGCTTGTCTCTTTCCCCTCAGTTCAGCTATGGGCCATTCGGCATATGGCTCATCTCTTCAGCCTTCAGCTGTTTGGTGGGCCCAGTCCCTCAGGGGCCACTTTCTGTGCCTCTCTAGACTCCAGGACCTCTCGTAGCTTCCTGGGGCTTCTCTGCCTTTCTGTAGCTGTGGGAGAATCTGGAGCCTTTTCTCTTTCTTCTTCTGCTTTCTCTCACATGGCAGGATCGAAAGTGGCAGCTTCCTTTCTCCTGTGTCTCTCTCTGTGTTTATATCAGACCCAGCAAGAGGGCAGAGGCCCAGCCTGAGCCACGCCTCACTGATGTGGTGCAATTAAAAACCTTCTAGGGAATTAATGCAATCAAAGGGCACCGCAGCCACAGGAGTAAGTTAGTTCAAGAGCATGATCTTTTTTCGGGATTCACGAAATTCAAACTGTCACACCCTAATCCAGCTTCTCCTCTTGGTAACCAAGAACATCTTCAGAGACCTTATTTACAAGCAGGCTCGTGCCTGCAGGACCCGGGGTTAGACTGGAGCGTGTCTTGGGGGGGGGCACAAGTCACACCATAACACACATCATTTCCACGTGCACTTGGGGCACAGGCTTTGAGAGCTTAGGGCTTGAGCCTCGGGTCCGTGCTTTGCCGCTTGCCTGTGCGACACGAGCCAAATCACGCCCACTCTCAGGACTTCGGTCTTCTCAGGAAGCGTCTGGCACATAGTGCTCACTCAGCGGTGTCACTGTAATCGGTGATAATTTGGATTTGTGTTGTTTCTAACTCTATGTACAACTTCTGCTCCTGACTTCCCACTGCCCTCTCAAGCGATGCATTAATCAGCCTGATGAGCTCCTTGTTGAAGAGTGTCCATTACCAGATAGTTTTGAAAACTTTCTTATTGTCACCAGTCTTCCATCGAAACAATTTCGGTATCTCCATTGACTTTCCATTACTTATTTATATTTGTTTACATACTTGTGGTAAACAAACAAATGTACAAACAAACATCACTTCCCTACACTACAAGTCATTAACAATATTAGAGGGAGAAAGAAAAGAAAAACAATCAGAAACTTTCCTTGCATTTCTTTCACTGGGTCCTTTTAAAGGAAAGAAGTAACCACAAGTGAAAACTGATTTTTTAAAAAGAGGAAATAATTAAAGTGAGTTTGCACTGTCCTAAAAAGACTGTCACTAACAAAGCTTTTGGATTTGCTCCCATTTCCCCGTTCTCATTGTTATCGCCCTACTTGAGGTTTAGTGTACAGAACTAGTGTTTTGAAATGAGTAATATGATGCATTTTGCTTTCTCAAGTGCACGAACTTCACCCTAACTGGCTTGGGACAGCTATTTTCTGGGGGTATGAGTGGGAGGGGAGGGAGAAGAATTACAATTTGTTACAGGAATAGAAATAATGTCAACTTTTGGTGTTCAAAATAGGGCTTTGCAGCCAAGATAATTGGCTTATAATCCTGTCCATTTTATTGAAATTCCTTTGGCACCAGTCTTCCTACTTTTCAGCATATTAATTGCTAAATCAGAGGATTCAGGTCATAGAGGACACTCAAAATATATAGAAAATATCAATATTTGTGATTAATGCTGAGGTAGGAGTTTGGAATTGGAAAGAAGATGCAGAAAAATACATCAGTTTGAGGAGAGTGAAGTAAGAGGCTGTGGGGCAAACCTTCCCAGCTGAGCAAGGACTGGCAGGCGGCTCCGCCCTCGGGCGAGTTGCTGAGCACGGGCAGGCCGAGGATTGTGCCCGGGGTGAGGAGAGGGTGGCATAAACTTTAATCATTGTGGGTAGGCTGGTGACAGAATGAAATGCAGGGACACCTCAAATGCAGAGCTAGTTCTCACGATCCGTGTTAATTCCCTCCCCTCCCAGGGTTCTGCTGAGTGTGAGGAGGCCCGGGGAGCTGGAGGGGAGCTGGGAATCAGAGTGAGATCTCTGTAGGCTGCGCGGGCTTGAATAAAGCCCTATTAGATGGAGAGGACTGCGGTAAGCGTAAGGCAGATCTCGCCTTCAAGGCATTTGAAGCCAGCAGTGAACTGAAACCCGGCCTCAACCCAACTCAATTTCTGATTGGATTGAAATAATTGGTTACTCACCCTGCTTAACGGACAGAAGAAAGACATGTTCTTTCCAGGGGAAATTACTGTTTACTCAAGTTTCTAAGGTTCTTTTAATCAGAATATCTGGCATATAATTAAAAAATTACAAAACATGCAAACAATAATGAGAAAATAATAAAGAGGAAAATAGTTAAAATGACCCAGATCTTGAAATGAGCAGACTAAAGGCTTTAATTACACAAATATTTTCAAGAAAATGGAGGAAAAGATGGGAAAAATGAATGAAAAAGTGAAGAACTTAAAAATATCAATGAAAATGCTAATAAGGAGCCAAAATGACATTCTAGGACTGGAAAATAATGTATCTGGAATTAAGAATTTGTTGGCTAGGAGTAACAGCAGACTGAACACAGCAAAAGAAAGGACCACTAAATTTGAAGGTAGATCAGTAGAAATGATCTAAAGTGTAACAGAGAATTTAAAAAATGGATAAAAAGAAGCCCCAGCATTGGGAAGTATGAAATGGTCTAACATGCTTGTGATTGGAATCAGAGGCAGAGGAGAGAGATGTGAAGCAAAATAAATATGCAAAGAAATACTGGCTGAAGAATTTCCAAAACTGATGAAAGATATCAAGCCACATATTCAAGAAGCTTATCAAACCCCAATCTGGACAAATACAAAGAAAGCCACATCCTGACACATCACAGTAGAAATGGTAAAAACCAAAGAAAGAGAGAAAATCTTAAGAGCAGCTAGAGGAGAAAAGATACATTATGTTTAGGAGAATAACAAATGAGTGAGATTGACTTTTTGTCTGAAATGGTGGAAGTCAGAACACAATGCATGACTTCTGTAGACTGCTGAATAAAAAATCATGCTTACCCACAATTCCATACCCAGCAAACATAGCCTTCAAAATGAAGATGACATGAGGATGCTTTCAGACAAACACAAGTTGTGAGACTTCTTTTCCACCAGAGCCAAAACTAAAAGAAACACTAGAGAAAACCTTTCTTGCTAAAGGACGTCATCCCAGATTGAAGCACAGATCTGTAGGAATGAATGAAGAGTAACATAAAAGGTAATTATGAAAAACTATTTTAAGACATTTTAAAGACCATTGACTGTTTAAAGCAATAATAAAAATGTATTAAGTAGGAAGTAACATACCTAAAATAGAATATATGACAACAGTAGCATAAAGGGCAGAAGGGATTAGTGGAATTATAGTTTTGTAAGGTTTTATTATATTGTACATGTGATAAAATAATTCAATGTGATTAATATAACATTAATCAAATGTTAAGGATGCATGCAGTAATATTAAGAGTAATAATTATACAAAATACAGAAATGTATAGCTAAGAAGAAAAAATAAAATGAAATTAAAATTTTTGTTTAATCCAAAAGAAAGCAGAAAAGGTTGAACAAAGGAATAAAGAACAGAAGGGACAAGTAAAGAGTAAATAGCAAGATGGTAGCCTTCAAATAAGGTAGTAATTACAGTAAGTGCAAAAGGAATAAACACTCTACTGTCAGATTCTGTCAATCTGGTAACAAAACAAGATCCAACTATGTGCTGTTTATAGGTGGTATAATTTAAATATAAGGACAGTGATAGGTTGAAAGTATGAGGGTTGAGAAAGTTACACTATGAAAACACCAACCGTAAGAAAGCAGGTGTGGATATACTCATATCAGACCACATATCTCAAGATAAGGAATACCATCAGGAATAAAGAGGGACAATTCAAGATGAAAAAATGGTAAAGTCATCAAAGAAATGTAACAAACCAATGTTGTTCATAGCTACAAAAATCTGGGTTATTCCTATATGAAGACCAGCAGGATTCGACCCAAACGATCACAAGCCTCCTTGTGATCCACACCGCTTCCGGGTGGCATGCTCTCTCAGTTTCCCACTGCTTGGCTCTTTCCTTAACTCCTCCCGGTTAACGCACGTCCATGCCTTTCACTAGCACCCCCACCACTCTCGCTTCCTACTGTGGAGCGCCCCAGGGCCCAGTCCCTGCTGCTTTTCTCTTCTGGGTGTGAATTCACTTCACTGATGATCTCGTCTTGTCCATCAGGTTAAATATTATCACTGCAGTAACAGCTTCCCAGTTTTATTTCCACAGTCCAAATTTCTCCTTTTAAATTCCAGGCTTGTGTAGCCAAACACCTAATATTTCAATTATCTTATAACTATCTAAACCCAACTTGGCCATCACTGAACCCTAACTGCTCAGCCCCCACTTTAACTGAAGGCAACTATACTCTTCCAGTTGCTAAGCCCCAATTCTTGGAATTATCAATGATTCCTTTCTTTCCTTCATACCCCATATCCAATCCCTAAGGAATTCCTGTTGGCTTTCCCAATCAAACCATATTCTGAATCCACCGCTTTAGGGCCTGCTGTGTTTCGGCCTGGGTGCAATGCCCCACAGGGTGTAACCCACCACCCCACTTCTACACGCACACTCCACTCCACTTTCATTTTAAATGAGAGGTGTGTTCATGCATTGATTGATTTTTAATACTTTTTATTTTTAAACTCCTTCAAACTTACAGAAGTGTTCAGACACAGCACAAAGGGCATTGATTTTCCAGAGTCACTTGTGACTATGATGCTGTCTGTGGCTGCCATCCCCCAATTCCTCGGTGTGAGTTCCTACGACAGGGACTATTGTCAGGAGCCGTGTTGAAAGCACAGGACTGGCGGGTTACGCCGTCAATCCTCAGACCTCACAGGGGTTTTGCCAGCTGTCCTAGTAACGTCTGTTATGGCGAAAGGATTCTGCGCAGTCGCGCATTGCATTGTCGCCACGTCTTTCCAGGTCCCTGCGGTCTGAAAGAGCTCGTCTTTCTTCAGCTCTTCTAACCTTGACATGTTTGAAGGCTCAGACTGGTTACTTTTGTCAACTGTCCCTCGGTTGCATGAGTGCTGTTTCCTTGGTTAGGTTCAGATCACGCATCTTCACCAGGAACGTCACAGAAGTGGCGAAAGTCCTCTCGGGTGACGCGTGATTTCAGTGTGCCCAGCACTGACAGCGCACCCGACCCACCTGGCTGCCAGCTGGCGTTTTGCAGGGAGCTCCTCTGAAACTATGGAAACATCCAGCTCCTAATCCAGCTCTTACTTTATCCACTCATTTACCTACGTCTGTATGGCCTTGTGATTTCCTGTTTTATTTGGTGGGTTTTAATCTGTCCTTACCATTATTTATTATGATGCCCAAGAGTCCCGTATTTGGCAGTGGGAGCCCCTCCGACTGGCTTCCTTGTCCTCTGCCATGTCATTCTTCTGGCACCTGCTTGCTTTCTCGTGCAGGCTCCCTAGTGCCTTCGCTCCCAGCGCTGGGCTCTGCTGTTTCTCCAAGGGGCTGCAGTTGCTTAGAGGGAAACCATGGCTGGGGAACGCGCATGCGTGCTGTGTGCACATGCCCATCCGGGCAGCCATACACACTGAGCACCCGGGGCTGGCGGCCACCTCCTCCCAGCACTGCAGGCTTGCATGCTTATACGCCCTTCAGCGACCCGGGAAGCTTGGCGCCATCACCCGAATTCACCTTGGTCAGCTCATGGTCACCAAATCCCCACCACCGCCCACGCCCGAGCTGGGCTCTGACGCCTCGTGGACTCCCTGCTTACTGGGCTGGGGCACCGATGTCCCCCTCCAGGCACCCCTCCAGGCCAGCCTCCTGTAGAGGCCCCCTTCTCAGACTCCTCAGCTGATTCCCTGGGCGACCCCCTGGGTCCCTGGGCACCAGCAGCTGTGCAGGCCCCCAGGCCACATGGCCACACCTAGTGGCTTCCAGGCTGAGCTGTTCTGGAAGAGAAGAAAAGACGGAGAGGGAATGGATGGCCATTCAAAGACGCACGCGTCAGTTCCTCCAGAGCCTTCTGAAATGGCACCCCGTTCTCAGGTGGTGTGCTGAGCCCTGCTGACTCGGCCCCTGCCCCCCGACCTCCGTGCCTCCCGACCCCCTTCGCTCCCTCCGCATCCCTCCAGACCCACCGGTTTCCGGCTGTTCCTCGTCAGGGAAGGCCCCTGACTCAGGCTTTTGTTGTAATGTTTCCTCTGCTGACACTTCTCCCACAAACATCTTTGTGAACACTTTTGTCTCCTTCGAATATTTGGGGAAATTTCACGTTGTCACCTACCCAATGTAATGTTGACATTTGCACCCATGTGGCACTTCCAGGGCCTCGGACCCTCTCGTGCGTGTTCTTCTTCCATAGTCGGACCAACCTCTCCTACTGTGGTTTGCCTGGAAGTGTAGACTCGTCGTCTGGCAGTGTAGACTCATCGTCTGGCAGTGTAGACACACTCACAGCTCTTCCTCACCTGTGAGTAAGTTCGCCAGGACCTAGAGCAGAACATAAAGCAGATGCTTCTTGTGTCGATGAATGGATGAGAGGACTTGATTTACCCATTCCTGTTAATGAACATCTGGGTTATTTCCAGCTTGGTGCTATTATAAGCAGTGTGCTATAATAGCACCGAATTCTTTTCAGTGTAACCTGGATACCTGTAAATAAAGCTGAGTTTATTCTATGGAGCATATACCAAGGAGTGGAATTGCTGGGTCATAGGCTGTGCGTATTTTCCTAATGTCAGTAGATATTGCCAAAATATTTTCTAAAATGAAAGTGCCAATTCACACTTCCACCAGTGGTTTATAAAGAGGTAAAATGAAGAAATAAGAACAAATCCAATCAGCTTCCACAGGTAAAGAGCTTGAAAATCCTCGTTCCTGTCCTTTCAAGAAGGAGAAAAGATGAACAAAGTGGACATTGACAACTTTTCTTAGATCCATCGGAGAATTGAGGTCACAGGCCCGCCAATGCCGGAACTGGAAAGAGATGAACCCGGACATGCACAGCTAACTGTGAGCAGGCAGGAAAGTTAAGTTGTAATTGATGGGTCGCTGGCCACTGAGCATGGAATAGCTGGAGGGTGAGCCCTCCTGGGGACCTGTGTGGCCCCCCACACTCCGTGAGTTTTATCTCCAGGAGCTCCCCTCCACCCCAGGTTCTCATGGTGAGGACTGGAGGAAGAAACCTGTTGTGCTTCCAGCAGGGGTAGGGAAAAATAACCGTTCTGAAATCTCCCAGAATGTTCTGCGCTCTACCTGCCCTCAAAGGAAGGGAACACCCAGCCGCAGACCCTGCAGCCTCCGTGCCTCACCTCTGGGGATGCCGGAAAGCACTTAGGCAGGTCTCAGCTGGGCAGGCAGGCTGGCTAGGAGACCAGAGCCCCGTCGTCGCTGGAGGGGACGCCGCCACCCCCCTTACCCACATCAGGAGGGCTCTGTGTCAGAACAGGGGATTCCTGCTCTAAAACCACAAGGCTCAGGCTCTGCTTATGAAGGAGTTTCTAGGGAAACCCAGAGAAGAAGGCACAAAAACAAGGACGCCAGAGGAAGCTGAAGCCTCCGACAGCTCCATCTCCAGAAAACAGTAAACACAGTCGAACTCCAGCCAGACACACCAAAACCCTCCCACTACAGGTCTAATGACCTGTTTCTATACCTCATACAGATGTCTGGCTTTCAACAAAAAATTACAAGATGTGCAAAAGTGCAAAAAACACAGTCTGTAAGATAAAGCAAGCATCAGAACCAGACTTAGACATGACATAGATTTTAGAATTATCAGACAGGAAATTTAAAATCATTTTGATTAATATGCTAAAAGCATTGATGGAAAAGGTAGATAACATGCAAGAATTGATAGGTAGTGTAAGCAGGGAGATTCTCTAGGAAAGAATCAAACAGGAATGTTAGAAACTGAAAACACAGTTAATAAACTGTTACAGAAATGAAGAATGCCTTTGATGGGCTCT
>JAQZBX010063487.1:0-16682 GCA_029593785.1 Cabassous unicinctus | reverse complement strand
ATGCCCAGATCACCCCTGGCATGGGCAAACGGGCACACGATTTTGGTTGTTGTTAATTTTTTCTGTTTGTTGCCGTATTTGTTGTTTGTTTGCCTTGTTTCTTTTTGGTTTTTCAAATAGTCCAGGATCCCGGCCTCTGCTTGGAACGGAATAGTGTCATGGCGGAGACGACGGCCTTTGTCTTGCTGGGTGTGAAAGCATCCGCTGTGCAGGCTCCACTGCAGCAGAATCAACTTTAAAGGGAAAAAGTGATTAAAGTCAGCTTTGTGCCGCTTTGGTGTGGAAGACCCCCAAACCCCAAGTAGCCGAGTCTCTGGGTCCGAGAAGGGCTCATAGTTGGAGTAGCCTAGGCTGTAATCCTGGCACTTGTACCTTCGGTTGCTGCTCGCTGTTCGCTCCTGGGGGTCTGGATAATCTCCCTTGGCTTTCCCGCACTGTCTGGCCCGCATACAGGGCCCCCGTAACATATACCCGCTGCTGCTATCACACGAAACTGTGGCGTTGCCCCTGAATGGATGGCACTGTGCCAACTCTTCTGCCATCCGCCCTTGCAGCTTTTTTCTTTCCTCCCTCCCTCCCCTTCTCCTCCTCCTCCGTCGACTTGACGTTAATTAACACACGGGTTAATTGATTTTAAAAGCCAAAGAATTACAGTTAACTTTTCCCACAGGGTACAGACGCCAGCCGCCTGGCACACTCTGCCTTTTGCACTGGTGCGGGGGGCGGGGGGGGGGGGGGTTGGCAGGGGGGAGCAGGGAAAGCCCGCAGCGCAACTACAACTGCTGAGGGAACGTCGCCTGCGTGTGGGAGTAGAGCCGATAGAAGTCGACGTGGTACTGTCTCATCCTTTGCAATGTATACAGCCATTAAATATTTTGTTAAATAATCAAAACACAACCCTGTCTTTCTTCTACTCTGTTCTTCTTTTAAAACAGGAAGCCCTTTAGAAGTTCTTCTAGAAGGGAGGAAAGAATCCCTCCCCTACTCCCCCATACCATTTACCTCATCCATAATATGCTTCCCTCCCCCCAATAATAAGAAAATAACTGGATAAATGCTATTTTTTTTCTGTTTTGTTTTTTTGTTTTGTTTTGTTTTGTTTTTTCTTTGTTACAAAGAGGAAGAGACACATCCTTTCCCTAAACATAACAGGCAAAGGAAAAGAATTTTAAAAGAAAAACTCTCATAAACTTTATTTCTGTTTATCACACTGTTTTGTTTTGTTTCTATTCCTCTTGGCTCAGATGGATTGTATATGGTGAAGAATCTCAATGAGATAGTGGGTACATTGTAAATAAGAACAAAATTCGTCACATGAAAGCTTTGTTTTTTTGTTTATATGTGTGTATACTTTTGCTTTTTGTTCCCTTCACCCCTATCCCTGTTGAAAATGAAAGCAATTGATATTGTAGTTGGGAAGGAAATAGGCAAGGCTGAGAACTTGATGCTTTCACCTTTCATGCTTTTATTTTATTTCATTTTGTTTTTTAAAAGCACGTAGCAAGTGAAGCGACAAGAGGAATCCATTATGCAAATCATGTCACTTTGCATAATGTCTCATGACTGAAATATGCAAATTAGCTGTATAATTTATGAGTGCCGGTGTCTGTCTAAAAGTGTTTCACATAATAATTTACAAAGTGAGCATTAGAGACATGGGGAAGTCAGTTCCTCCAACTCCATTGCCAGGAAAGCTCTGTTTATTTTCCTGCAAGTGCTCACTGACAATACTATCAAATACTATTCAAAAGATATTAAGGTTCCAAATGTTCATGAAAGACAAAGATTTCCTCTCACTCTCTTTATCCATTTATTCTTTACCTTAATTCTTCTATTCAATTTAGAAAAGAAGTTAATTGAGGCAAACCTGTTATTTGTATATGCCTTTTCTGAAGAAAGAAATGCCTTAGAGAAGCAGACACCTTATCTATTTGTCTGGGTCTATGAACGCAAAATTGGACTTCTCATTTTGTTTGTGTTGTTTTTTTTTTTTGTTTGTTTGTTTGTTTTGTTTTATTTTGTTTTTTGGTACTCTGCTGTATGCAACATTTTAGAAATTATAGTCCCTTGGATGTATTAGATATGTGATATGGCAGACCGATACATTCAATATTCTTCTGAAGGTATACTTCTACTTTCAGAGTAGTCTTCAGAAGAGAAATACCATTCAGTATACACAAGCTTTTAGTTAAGTCAGTTTAGTTGGCCATCTACATATCTCATTTGGGTGACTTTTCTGAGTTGGTGACTCTGAATCTTTTGAGAAGACACAAAATCTTTGATAATCTGACCTTATATTTTTTCATTATAATCATTATAATGGCACAGGCTGCCATTAAAGTATATACAGGAGAACCTGATCCTTAGAGGGCATATTAGAAAAGGCTTCCTAAGGAAAGTGATTTCAAGGTCAATTCTGAAATTTGAAGAGAAATTAGACAAAAAGAGGAGAAAGTGTTTTCCATGTAGAGACTATGTTCAGTAAGTCCTAAAGCAGGAAAAGAATATGGCTGCTTGGAAGAAGTAAAATAAGATCAGTGTGGCTGGAGTATAGAGAATGAGTCAGTGGATCATACTGGCAACAGAAAATATTGTCTCCAGATAACTTGAAATACAGAAAGGGATGTAGTTTTATTTAAAGAGTCATGTTCTGTATGGTTAAATGGAAAAGTAAATGTATAGGTTTGTGATATTGCTAGTAAATGTGTAGGTTTGTGACCTTGCAGTACTAATTTGAGAGTGATGCAAGTTCTGGCCTCAAAAACCAAAGGTAAAAGTATAATTGAAAAGGAAAAATATTCCTTTATATTTAAGCCAAGATAATTACTTGACCTTACTTAGTTTACAATATATATTATATATAATAACCTAAGTAACCTAAAACTTTCTGCTTTCTCTAGAATAAAAAATTGGACATTTTTAGCATGCGGACAGCTGATCAAGGGGACTGGCCTGGCAAATCATGGTCTCTCCCGTGGGCATCAGAAAAGCCACAAGATTGAATCCATCACCAGTTAAACCATTGCCAAGCTCCATGGAAGCCTATTGCCTTTGACACCAATCAGATAGAACATTAAAACACACCAAAGACTGTCCCTCTAAATATGACTGTCCAAAATTGGTTGTCATGATTCAAAGAACCAAGTATCCTACAGGCATGTTTTTAACATGCATTTTATTTTATAGCTTCATTAATATAATTAGGAAAATTGTCAAAAGCAGTATTTGGGCTAGAGGTAGACTTACTGTAAAGCATCCCAATTTAGGAGCAGTAATTTGAATAAGAAATTTTTTTCCATTTCCAATGGCTTGAGAAACAGGATTTCCAGTTGGCCAATTTGCCATCCTCATATTGAGAACTGAAATGATCAATGAGCTGAGCCTCTCTAGATTGAAAAATAGTTGTAGCATATGAAGAGATGATAACTTAGTATCTGCATTCAGTTGCTGGTGCTTGGTCTCGTGTCATTAGTAATTTTATGTAAATGTACTTCATTGAGAATGACTTACTATTATAATTCTTATAAAATAATCTTTGATTTTGCAGATTTATGCATTGAACCATCAGATTTCTAAATCCAAAATTAAGTGACATATTTCTTCCTTTTCTGAAGTTTTATTTTCAAAAAGTTACTAATCATTTAAGAAAATAAAATATGAAAAACCACCCAACAAGATCAGAATACAAATTCTTTTCAAGTACACATGGAATATTCACTAAGACAGACCACATACTGATCCATAAAAATAAAATAAAAAACTCAACAAATTTAAATGTAAAGTCAGACAAAATATATTTTCTGACTACAACCTAATTGAACTAGAAATCATTAACAGAAAGTTAGTGGAAAATCCCAAGTTTTTGGAAATTAAACAAATTCCTAAATAACACATTTAGAGGAAAGTCAGAGGAAAGTTAGAAAATATTTTAAATTGACTAAAATTTTGAAAATTAAAACATATTACAAAATTTGTAAGAGGCAGCTTAAAAAGTGCTTAGAGGGAAATAAACTTTATTGCCTTATTTTAGAAACCAAGAAAGTTTCAAATCAATAATCTAAGTGTCCATCTTAAGAAAGCAAATTAAACCAAAGGCAAGAAGAAGGAAGGAAATAATAAAGATAAGAGCATAAATCAGTGGAATTGAAAACAGAAAAGCAATAGAAAAAAAATCAGTATGCTCAAAAGTAGATTCTTTGCAATGATTATGAAACTTGATAAATATCTAACCAGAATGAACAATGAAAAAATGAAAAGACAAATTACCAGATTCAAGAATGAAAAAGGGGATATCACTAAAGATACTATAGACATTAAATGGATAATAGAGATAATAAATAAATAACATCTTTGTCAGTAAGTTTGCTAACCTAGATTAAATGGACAAATTATTTGAAAGATATGACGACAAAAAACTCATTCAAGAAGAAATAGATAACCTAAATAGTTTTATGTCTATTAAAGAAATTGAATTTGTAGTTTAAAAGTATACCTATAAGAAAACAACAGGCCTCAATCGCGTCACTGAATATTTTACCAACCTTTAAGGAGGAAATCACACCAATCCTAAACAATCTCTTTCAGGAAATAGAAGAGAGAACACTTCCCAACTCACTTTATGGGTCCTCATTGCCCTGATACCAAAACCAGACAAATACAATACAAGAGCAGAGAACTATAGACTAATACCAGGCATAAGCATAGACATAAAAACCCTTAACACAATATTAGCAAATAGAAATGAATAGTATGTTAAAAGAATGATACATCAAGACCAAGTTAGATTTATTACACACATTAAAGACTGGTTCAATATTCTGAAGTCAATGTGATTTACCCTATCAACATATTGAGAAAAAAAAACACCAAAATAATCATTTCAATAGAAGCAGAGAAAAGCATAACAAAAATCAGCATCCAGGGGCTTGATAGCAGGGCCAGGGTTGGAGCAGGGACAAAGCTGGGATGGGAGAGAAAATCAGGCTTCCTCAATGTCTTTATGTTTGTTCCTAACAAGACTTGGGCCTGACTAAGATCATTTTTCTTTGTCTTGACCAAGCTGCTGGCCTTGCTCGTGGCATGCCCTTTCCCACCCACAACTCCTGCCCTAACTATGTTGAAACTAACATTGCAGGTGTTGGACTGGCAGAAGAAAAAAAAGCTTGATTTTGGGAGTGGAAAACAGCATTCTGAGTTTGATGTTCCTTGGGTCAACTACAGGGGCAATCCTAAAGACCTAGAACAAGTTGAACCAAGAATCAAAGAACAGTGGTAACACACAGCTTCTCAACAGTAAATCCCTAAACAAGAGAGAGAAACTGACCATCAGAGCAACCTTAACATCATAACCATATGCCTAGACATCAGCAAAAAAATTAGAAACCATACTAAGAAAAATGAAAATATGGCTCACACAAAAGAACAAATCAAAGCTCCAGACAAGACACTGGATTTGAAACAACAAATCAGTGTTGTTCCTACAAATCTCCTAAATCAAATCATGAAGTTGAAGGCCAACATGATTAAAGAAATAAAAGACATTAAAAAAATACTGAGTGAGCAAAAAGAAGGATTTCAAAGCTTGAATAGAAAAATAACAGAGCTTATGGGAATGAAAGGCAAAATAGGTGAGATTAAAAATACAGTAAAGATATACATCAGTAGATCTGACCATAGAAGAAAGAATCTGCAACATAGAGGACAGAACAGCTGAAATTGAAAAAAGAAAAGAACACAGAAAAAAAATGAGCAGGGGTCAGGGAGTTGAATGACAGCACAAAGTGCACCACCATACGTGTCATGGGAGTTCCAGGAGAAGAGAAGCGGAAAGGGACAGAAAAATATTTGAGGAAATAATGGCTGAAAATTTCCCAACTCTCATGATAGAATGAATATTATGTCCAAAAAGCACAGCATACTCCAATCAGAATAAATCCAAATAGAACTACTCCAAGACACATACTATGAATAATGTCAAATGACAAAGAGAAATTTCTGAAAGCAGCAAGGGAGAAGCAAAATATCACATACAAGGGATGCCCAGTAAGACGTAGTGTGGCTTTCTCATCAGAAACCATGGAGGCAAGGAGGCAGTGGTATGATGTAATTACGATAGTGAAAGAGAAGAACTGCCAGCCAAGAATTCTTTAACTGGCAAAACTATCCTTCAAATATGATGGTAGGTTTAAAATATTCACAAATACACAGAAACTAAGAGACTTTGTAAAAAAGAATCTACCTTTGGAGGAAGCACTAACAGGATCCCTACAACCAAAAGGAAAAGACAAGGGAAAGAGGCTTGAAGGAGAGTGTAGAAGTGAGGACTGTCAGAAAGGGTAACCAAAAATGTAAAAATACAGACAAAATAAGGTATGACATATGAAAGCCAAAGGATAAAATGGTTGAGGTAAGTAATGCCTTTACAGCAATAACACTAAACATTAATGAATTAAACTCTCCAATCAAAAGACATAGGCTGACAAAAAAACATGAGGCATCCATATGCTGTCTGCAGGAGACTCACCTTATTCCTAAGGAAACAGGCTGAAAGTGAGAGGTTGGGAAAAGATATTTCACACTAACAGTGACCAAAAGAGAGCAGGATTAGCTGTACTGGTATCAGTCAAAACAGACTTTAAATGCAAAAAAGTTGCAAGAGACATAGAAAGCCACTATATATTAATAAAGGGGGCAATCCACCAGGAAGGAGTAACAGTCATAAATATCTATGCACCTAACCAGGGTGCCCCAAAATACATTAGGCAAACTCTGGCAAAAGGGAAAGGAGAACTAGACATCTCTACAATAATAGGTGGAGACTTCAACATGCCATTCTCATCAATAGAACAACTAGACAGAAGATCAACAAGGAAACAAGAGAACTTGAACAATGTAATAAATGAGCTGGACCTGACAGACATATACAGAACATTGTACTCCAAATCATCAGGTTATACATTCTTTGCAAGTGCTTATGGATCTTTCTCCAGAATAGACCATATGTTGGGTCACAAAGCAGGTCTCAATGAATATAGAAAGATAGAAATTATACAAAGCACCTTCTCAGATCATAATGGAATGAAGCTGGAAATCAATAATAGGCAAGAGAGGGGAACATTTGCAAATATATAGAGGCTAAACAACACACTCCTAAACAATCAGTGGGTCAAAGAAGAAAGAGAAATTAGTAAATATCTCAAGACAAATGAAGATGAGAACACAACTTATCAAAACTTACAGGATACAAAAAAGACAGTGCTGAAAGGGACATTTATAGCCCTAAATGCCTATATTAAAAGAGAAGGAAGCACTAAAATCAAAGACCTAACTGAACACCTAGGGGAACTAGAGTAGGAACAGCAAACCAATCCCAAAGCAAGCAGAAGGAAAGAAATAAAGATTACAACAGAAATAAATGAAATTGAGGGGGGGGGAAACAGTAGAGAAAATCAGCAAAACCAAAAGCTGGTTCTTTGAGAAGTTCAGTAAAATCAACAAACCCTTAGCTAGACTAACAGGAAAAAAGAGAGAAGATGCAAATAAATAAAATCAGGAATGACAAGGTGCAGTACAACATCCCACAGAGATAAAAAGGATCATTAGAGGATATTATGAGAAACTGTATGCCTACAAATTGGACAACCTAGATGAAATGGAGAAATTCCTAGAAATGCAGAACAACCTACATTGACTCTATATGAAATAAAAGAATGCAGCAAACCAATCACAAGGAAAGATATTGAATCGGTCATCAAAAATATCTAGGACCAGATGGTTTCACAGGTGAATACTACCAAACATTCTGAGAAGAATTAATACTAATTCTGTTTAAACTAACAAAAAATCAAAAAGGAGGGGAAATTACCCAACACCTTTTATGAAGCCATCATCACCCTAATACCATAGCCAGATAAAGATACTACAAGAAAAGAAAATTACAGACCAATCACTCTAATAAACATAAATGCAAAAATTCTCAACAGCAACTTTCCAACCAAATCCAACAGCATAATAAAAGAATTATACAACATGATCAAGTGGGTTTTATTCCTGGCATGTAAGGGTGGGTCAACACAAGAAAATCAACTAATGTAATACACCACATTAATAAACTGAAGGGAAAAAACCATTTAAGCATCTCGATGCAGAAAAGGCATTTGACAAAATCCAACATCCTTTCTTGTTAAAAACACTTCAAAAGATCTTCCATGTGACCTGGCACTATCACTACTAGGTATATACCCAGAAGAACTAAGAGCAAGAACACGATCAGATATCTGCACCCCAATGTTCGTAGTGGCATTATTCACAATTGCCAAACAACCCAGGTGTCTATCAACTGACAAATGGATAAACAAATTGTGGTATATACGTACGGTGGATTTTCAGCTACAAGAAGAAAGAACTCATGAAGCATATGACAACATGGATGAAACTAAAGGACATTATGTTAAGTGAAGCAAGCCAAACATAAAATGACAAATATATGATTTCGCTGTTATGAGCTAATATAATAAGGAAATTCATAAGTCACCAGAAATAAAATGTGGTTAGAGAATGGAAAACTGAGGTTTAGCCTGTGCAGAATTGGTAAAGAGCTCGTCTGTAAATGTTTGTAAATGAATAGAAATGGTAAAAGCGCATCATAGGGTTTGTAATTAGCAGTGCTAAAATGGGTATGATAGTGGTTAAAAGAAAAAGTCTAGGGATGTGTGTGTCACTGGGAGGAAAGCTAAAGAATGAAACATGGGACTATACAGTATAGTGAGCCCCCTTGTGAAAAATGAGCATGGTTAATATTACATATATAAGAATGTTTTTTAGGAAGTAGAACAAATGTACATTAATGTTACAAGAGGTTATATCAGGATGATATTTGGGCAAAAATACAACCAAAACAGACAGTAGTGTATAGTAATATATTAATATATATTACATATATATATATACATATATATATATTAATAACCTTCCATCAACAGTAAAAGAAAAAAAGGAAGCATGCTCAGTGAAAAAGACTAGACAAAAAGTACTACAAATTGTTTTACTCCATCTATACAAAATGTAAATATAAATAAATTAGAGATGGAAATAGCTTAGCAGTTATATGTGGCAGGGGAAGCATAGAGAGATTGAGAGTGACTAGTCATGGATAGGGTTTTCTTGTGTGTTTGTTTTTGTTTTTGTGGTTTTGTTGTGGGTTGTTGTTGTTGTTTTTTCTTCTTCTTTTTTTTGTAGTAATGAAAATGCTCTAATATTGATGGAAGTGGTGAATGCACAACTCTGTGATCATACAAAATGCCATTGATTGTACACTTTCAATGAATTGTATGGTATATGAATACGTTTCAGTAAAATTGATTATAAAATTTTTTTAAAAATCAACATCCATTCATGATAAATTCTCTTTGCAAAGAAGAAATAGAAGGAAACTTCCTCTGCCTGTTAAAGATATCTTTAAAAAACCCTACAGTTAACATCATACTTAGGCATGAAAGACAATGTGCTTTCCCCAATGGTCAGAACAGAGAAGGATGTTATCTCTCACCATTACTATTCAGCTATGAACTGGAAGTCCTAGCCAGAGCAATAGGGCAAGTAAAAGAAATGAGATATACAGATTAAATGGAATAAATAAAATTGTCTTTATTTATATATGATGTCTACATAGAAAATTCCAAATAATCTACAAAAACGTTGCTAGAACCAATAGGTGACTTTTACAGTGCCACAGGAAATAAGATCAAAATACAAAAATGCACTAGCAATGGATAGTTGGAAATTGAAATTTAAAAGGAAGCACCACCAATAGCTTAAAAGGTGACCGCACAAGCCAAAGCCTGCCCTCTCTGCCTAGAGGAACCTGCTTCAAATCTTGTGCATATTTCTGTCCTTCTCTTCCATTTCTCAGCAAGCTCTGTTCTTTTCCTCCATTTCCCAATAAGTTCTTTTTGCTGGCCTAACTTAAAAAAAAAACAAAAAAACACCATTATAATAACATAAAAAGCATGGTAGACTTAGGGATAAACCTAAGAAAATATGTCCACAGTTTATATACTGAAAACTCTAGATCACTGAAGAAACTAATTAAAGAATATCTACATAAACAGAAAGGTGTACCATGCTCACAGGTTGGAAGAAGACTCAGTATTATTAATATGCAGTTTCTTTCCAAGTTGTATATAATCCAATCTCCTTCAAAATCCAAGCATATTTTATTTTTTGGAAATTGAAAACCTGATTCTAAAATATATAAGGAAAAGCAACAGAATAACAACCAATTTTGAAAACAAACAACTAAATTGGAGGGCTCACACACCTTATTTCATGACTTTGTATAAAGCCACATTAGTTAAGACAGTATGATAATGGTGTAAAAATAGGCTTATAGATCAGTAGAACAGAACAGAAAACTCAGAAATAGATGTACAATTTTTTGGCAAAGCTTCCAAGGTAATTCAATGGCAAGAGAATAGTCTTTTCAATAAATGGTGCTGGAACTATTGGGCATCCACATGCAAAAAATGAAAGAGAACCTTGACCTATTTGTCACTATATATAAATATTCATTTTAAATGGGTATTAACACAAAGTTTTTAAAAAACTTAACACTATAAAAGTTCTTGAAAAAAACATTAGATAAAATCTTTATTACCTTGGATTAGCCATAAATGCAAAAGATGATAAATTAGACTTTAGCAAAATTGAAAAGTCTGCTTTTTATAAGGCACTGTTAAGTAAATGCAAACCCAAGCTACAGACTGGGGTAAAATTTGCAAAATACATGTATGATAAATGACTAGTATTCAAAATATATTAATAATAAAAATAAAAAACAGGTACGGGATTTAACAGACATTTCACTAAAAAATAGAGATAAAGATGGGAAATAACATTGTTATTAATAATCACCAATAACTGGAAATAACCCAAATGTCTATTAAATAGTGAATGAATTTTTTAAAATTTGTGTTACATCCATACAATGGAATACTATTCAGCAATAAAAAGAAATGAACTACTGATAGATACAACAACATGGACGGCTCACAAACACATTATTCTAAGTTAAAGCAGCCAGACACATAAGCTTACCTGATGTATGATTCCATTAATATTCCATTCTGAAAGAGACAAAGTTATAGGATAGAAAACACTCAGTGGTTGTCAGGTACTGGGAAGGGAGGACAGGATTGAATGCAAGGGAGCACAGGGAAGTTTTTGGAGTGATAGAAAACTCTTTATTGATAGTGGTGTATATAATTGTAATGGTGCATATGGTTGTCAAAATAGAACTATACAATTAAAATGTATGAATATTACCTCATGTGAATCTCTCCCAATGATTTAACATAAAAAAACTAGTTGACAGACTACACCACAAACATACAAGCAGTTGGCACCAACAGCCATAAGACTCTTTACTATCAGAATTTGTACAGAAGGAATCAACAGAGTTTCTGATGGGGTCTCACTGGGAATAGAAGAATCTCAAAATAGCAATCATATATTCACTGAAAAGCACATTGGGCCAATTTGAAAGCTGGAAGATGGTTTACCCAATTGAATGGGTCAGTGCAAGGGACCTGGGCAATGCCTAGTAGGCTAGCTCTTTCTAGACCCTATAAGCTCTACAAACTAACTATCCAGGACTCTCTTCCAGGACAGGGTCAAACACTGAGGAAAAACTAATGGGAGTGGAATCAAAGCAAGGGAGAAGAACAGCATCCGAAAATCTCAAAGCTAGCCACCATATTTTTAAAACTGACAAAATGACAAAATATAGGGCTCTATGAAGTTAAATAAGGTACCTGATTCAGACCCTCTCCCAAAAGCTCAGGAAACTTAATTTTACATAAAAATGAATAAACAAGAATCAAGGTCAAATCGCAAAGTTACTATAGAAATAAACAAAATAACCATGTAGACAGTGGAAGCACTCCAGACAGCTATACTAAAAAATAAAAAATAAAAAAAGTCAAAGCTATAACATACTGCCCCAAAATGAGCTAAAGGATATTAGGAAAATGATAAGAGATGTGAAAGAACAACATGTCAGGATGTTGTTAGAAATGACAGAAACTCAAGAAAGAACTAGAAATAGCCCCCTCCCCCAAAAGAAATAATATAACCCTCTTGTTATACACCACACAGCAAATAATGCCTTAAGAGAAAATAATGATAGGTGGGAAAATAAAAACAAGAAATGGAGTGTGGTCTTAGATTTTATCATGAGGGGAATAACCTCTAAGTTGTAATGGAGTGAAAGGGACCAGATTTACCCACTCATCTGAAACAACTAAAAATCTGGACAAAATATATATATAAATGATTTTCAGGACATTAGACATCAGGTAATAAGTGGCAATAATCCCTTAAAGATGTGGGGCAGGGGACTGAGCCCTATGATTGCCCCAGCTTAGTGCCTAAGGAAAGGAATCCAGCATTTTCCCTGAGTTGAGGAGAGGGATCTGGGAGTTCAGGGACAAACTGGAAGCCAAGGCAGCTTATAAGTAACGGAACAGAGTACCAGAGAGGAGAGCTGAAGAGAGAGAGAAGTGGTGGAGGGCATACTCCAAAGATCTGCAGGGGGTCCTTCCTCAAATCTCCACCTGGATACTGACTAGCATGTGCGAAAAATACCCAAGGCCAGGGTAGGAAATTTCAAAAATTACTAGATGAAATAATATCACTGCTACACAGGGGTGGGACTAGTTCCTGTTCCCAATGACTGGAATCAAGTATTGAGTAGAATATTCAGATGTATTCACCTCAGTAGTAGTTGTAAAATAGGCTCAAGAATAAATATTGTTCTGTTCTCACCCCACAAAGCTTAAAAGCAAGACCTGAAAGCATCAAACTATTTACAGTTACCTTAACCATGTACCATAATAACTCAACAATATTTCATAGGAACACAGAAATAATCAAAACACAACAAAGTGAAATTCACAATGCCTGGCATCAATCAAAAATTGTCAAGCATGCATAAAAAGCAGAAAAATATGACCCTTATTGAAGAGAAAAATTAATCAGTCAAAACAAACCAAAAATAACAGCAGATATAACTAGTGGGTGAGTACATTAAAACAGTTATTACATCTGAGCTCCATATGTTCAAGACATTAGAAGAAAGTTGGAACATAGTAAACAAAGATGAGAAAGATTTTTTTAAAAAATGACTCTGATTGAAATTCTAGAGATTAAAATTGCTATCCCTGATGAAAAATACACTGGAAGGGATTGACAGGAGATTAGATATTTCATAAGAAAAGATAGGTAAATTTGAAGGTGTATAATTACAAACTATCCAAAATTACACACAGAAAGAAAAATAACAGGGGAAAAAAATGAACAGAGCATCAATGAGCTGTGGGACAACTTCAAGTGGCCTAAAATACATGTATTTGAAGTCCTCAAAGGAAGATGGAAGGGGGACAGAAAAATCTATTCAAAAGTTAGCTGAAATTTTTCCAAATTTCATGAAAACTATAAACCAACAGATTCAAGAAGCTAAACACACCCCAAGTACAAGAACATGAAGAAAACTACACTGAAGCACATCAATCAAATTGCTTTAAATCAATAAAATGGAGAAAGTAGCCAGAGATAAGACAACACATTATGTGCAGAAGAACAAAGATAAGAATGACAGCAGATTTCTCAATGGAATCAATGAAAGCCAGAAAATAGTGGATAAACATCTGTACATATTGAAAGAAAAGAAATTAAGATAAAATTCTATGTACAGCAATATTTTTTTCAAAGCAAACTTAAAATACACTTTCAGATGTTCAGAAGCTGAAAGTATTCATCGTTAGCTGATCCACACTACAAGAAATATTAAAGGATGTCCTTCAGGCAAAAAGAAAATTATTCCACACAAATGAATGAAAAGTCTTAGATATGATAAATATATCAGTAAATTTAAAGACTTTTTTTCTTATTACTAAATTTCTCTAAAGATAATTGACTGTTTAAAGCAAAAATAACAATTTATTGTGTTTATAATGTATGTAAGTAAAACACATGACAACAGCACAAAAGCTGAAAGGGGGAAATGGAAGACTACTATTGAAAAATGTTTTTTTAAATTTATTGAAGTATATCACTCATACATAAGCAATAAGTGTATAGTAATAGTTATGAACTTACAAAACAAACATACATAACATCACACAGGGCTCTCATACCTCACCCTACCACCAATACCTTGCATTGTTGTGAAATATTTTTAATTAATGATGAAAGAGAATCCTCAAAATATTACTACTAACCAAAGTATCTTATATTGGGTGTATTTTCCCCCAACCCACCAATTATTATTTTTTATATCATTTATACATGAACATACATAAACATAAGTGTATAGTAAAAGTTGTAAACTTACAAAGCAAACATGCATAACATCATACTGGGGTCCCATACATCAACCCACCACCAACACCTTTCATTGTTGCAAGACATTTTTTACAAATTATGAAAGAATATTGTCAAAATCTTACTACTAACTATATCGTACATCTGGTGTATTTTTTCCCAAACCATTCTATTATTTTTTTAAATATATTTTTATTATGGAAGTTGTGAACTTACAAAACAATCATACGTATGTGCAGAATTCCCCATACAACACCCCTCTATCAACACACCACACCATAGTGGAACATTTGTTACAGATTATGAGAGAATATCATCAGACTATTACCACTAACCATGGTCCATAGTGTACATTTGGCATACTTTTTCCATACTTCCCTATTATCAACACAGTACATCTTTGGCATAGATGCATAAATATTATAGTATTGCTGTTAACCGCAGTCCATAGGTCACTCCAGGTGTATTTTTCCCATGCTTCTCTACATTCCCACTACCCTGCAATAGTGATGTACATCTACTCTAGTTCACAAAGCACACTCTTGCATCTGTACCATCAACCACAATTCTCATCCACCTCTGGGTTTACTGTGTTACACTACTGGGTTGACTGTGTTACTCCGGTTTTACTGCATACACTACCCTTTTCAGCCACATTCCCTTTTATAAACCAGTGGTTACTCACTATAATGTGTTACCATAAACTCTGTACATTTCCACACTTTTACAGTAAAGTTAATTAAAACTTCTATATACATTAAGCATCAGTTGTCCATCTCAGTCCTCCTCTTATCTCCTTTAAGAATCCACCACCTACCACCAGATCTTGAAGATATTTTCCTACATTTTTCTTCTAGAAGCTTTATGGTTCTTGCTTTTATATTTAGGTTTTTGATCCATTTTGAATTAATTTTTGTAAAAGGTGTGAGATAGGGGTCCTCTTTATTTCTTTTGGCTATGGATATCCAGTACTCTCAGCACCATTTGTTGAATGGACTGTTCTGCCTGAGCTGGCTGGGTTTGACAGGCTAGTCAAAAATCACTTGACTATAGATGTGAGAGTCTGTTTCTGAACCATCAGTTCAGTTCCATTGGTCTATGTGTCTGTCTTATTGCCAGTACAATGCACCACTGTAGCTAGGTGTATTAGTCACACCCAAAGGGGTGTTGATACAAAATACCAGAAATCTCTTAGCTTTTATACGAGGTATTTATTTGGGGTAGAAGCTTACAGTTACCAGGCCATAAAGTGTAAGTTACTTCCCTCACCAAAGTCTGTTGCCACATGTTAGAGCAAGATGGCTGCTGACATCTGCAAGAGTTCAGGATTCCTCTTCCTCTTAAGGATCCATGGTCCCAGCTTCTTCCAATATCAGCTGTAGGCTGGGATAAGTCTCATCTCTCTCCTGGAGCATATTTCTCTCCAGGCTCAGCCGCTCTGCTCACTCCACAAGGCCAGCTGTAAACTCTCAGGCGAATAGCTCGTCTTTCTTCCTGGGGCCTCTGCTGTGTCTAATGGAGCCTTCTCTCTTTCCTCACATATCTGCTTCTCTGTGTATTTACTTCTCAGACTCTAGAATCAAAACCCCAACCTCCCTTCTCTGTGGTGCGGTTTCTCTGTGAGTCCCTGCCCACCAAGGGGGTGGGGACACAACGTCCTACTGACATGGCCCAATAAAAGCCTTAATCATTATTTAATTAAGTAAAACTGAAGCCTCTGAATCCAATATAATCTAATATGCCCAGGGGAACAGACCAGTTCACAAACATAATCCAATATCTACTTTTGGAATGCATAAACAGTATCACACTGCTACACTAGGTAATATGGTTTAAAGTCCAGAAGTGAGAGTCCTCCAATTTCGCTTTTCCTTTTTAAGATGTTCTGGCTATTCAGGACCCCATACCCTTCCAAATAAATTTGATAAACATGTTTTCCATTTATTTTTTTAAATGCTGATGGAGTTTTTATTGGGATTGCATTGAATCTGTATATCAATTTGGGTAGTATTGACATTTCAATGATATTTAGTCTTCCAATCTGTGCACATGGAAAGTTCTTCCAATTATTTAGGTCTTTTTTATTTCTTTTAACAATGCACTGTAGTTTTCTGAACACATGTGCTTTACATCTTTGGTTAAGTTTATTCCTAAATACTTGATTCTTTTAGTCGATTGTAAATGAACTTTTTTTCCTGACTTCCTCCTCAGATTGCACATTACTAGTGTCTTTTAAAGTCTATTTCATCTGATATAACTACAACGGCTTTTTTTTTTTTTTTTTTTTTTTTTTTTTTTTTTTT
>JAQZBX010063486.1:0-16682 GCA_029593785.1 Cabassous unicinctus | reverse complement strand
CAGGAGACAGAAGTCCTCGTAGGTGAGCCCTGCAGACACAATATTCACAGGAGACAGAAGTCCTCGTAGGTGAGCCCTGCAGACACAATATTCACAGGAGACAGAAATCCTCGTAGGTGAGCCCTGCAGACACAATATTCACAGGAGACAGAAGTCCTCGTAGGTGAGCCCTGCATTTACAGGTGCTATTGCCTTGTGGGCATTGGCCTATCAGGAAGGGGAAACAGATAAGCCAAGCACAGGACAGAAAGATAAAAATTGGGTTAGAGGGTTGGAATCCCAAAGGGCACCATGCTGGCTATAAGGTTGTATGTATTAGAAGTAAACCAGCCCACCCATGCGCCGGAGACCAAAGTGAGCCTGGATAGTTAGTGAACCCAAGTTAGTGAAACAAAGATTCTCATTGGAAGAGAGCACATTTATCCTAGTCCTCAAATTTTCTGACCAAAAAAAAAATGCAATTGCTATGTCTGGGACACAAGAAAATGTAACCAGGAATAAACAGAAAACACAAACACCAGAAAAAATGAAAAGAACCACTGGATTTCCAGATATTGAAGCCGTATGTCACAGATTTTAACTATACTTACTATATTCTTATCTAGACAGAAAATGTTACCCAAGAACTAATAACAATAAAAAGTGACATAGCATATTTGAAAAATAATCAAATAGAAATCTTAAAATAAAAAATACAATAATTGAAATTAAAAACTCATAGATGAGTTTAACAGCAGATTGTACATGATTGAAGAAATAATTAATATCCCAGGAATTGGGTTAGAAGGAAATATCCATAATGAAGCATAGGGAGACCAAAAGCATTAACACACACTCTCACATGAGAGAGAGACAGAGACTTAGCCAGAGAGACAGAGAGAAGAGGGAGAAACATAGAGGATATTGCATTGATGGTCTTGTATATATGAAATAATAGTTTCTGAAAAAAGAGAACGAATGGAGCACAGGCACATTTGACAGGATGTTTCAAAAATGGTTGAAAGACAAAAGGCCCAGTGACTAACACACCAAGCAGAGTAAGTTCATTCACATTTAAAAAATCTAGACACATCATAATAAAATTGAAGTAAAACAAAGTTAGAGATAAAATATTTAAAACAGCCAGAGAAAAATTCAGATTACCTGAAAAAGAGCAACCACTGCCATCTGAATTTTCAATTAAAGCAATTTAAGCCAGAAAATAATGAAATGAAATCTTGACAGTGATGGGAGAAAATAAGGGCTAACACAGGGGCATAACTATGGCTCCTGCAGTCATTAAAGAGGTAGTAAGAGGATGTTGTGAACAACTTTATACTGATCCTTTGAATCTTTAAATAAAATTAGCAAATATGTATAGAAAAGCACCAACTTAGCAAAAGTGATATAACTAGAAATAGAAAACCTGTGTATTGCTGTAATCATTAAAGACATTGAATACACAATTAAGGTTTGGTCCAAATAATTTCATTAGGAAATTCCAACAAATGCCTAAGGATAAAATAATGTCACAAACTATCCCAGAAACTTTTAAATGGGGGGAGGGGACAATCCCAAATGTGTGTTTTGAAGGCATCAGAACTTTGCTTCCCAAACCCAACAAGGACATTACAAGAATTCCAGACAAATGCCAGCCAAGTTTTATTCACAAATGAAATGAAAATCTATAGACAGAATTTAGTAACATATAAGGCTAAACCATGACCAAGTTGTATTAGTCTATCAACACATAGTTGTTTGACATTCGACAATCAATCAATACAATTCTTCATATTGACAGGACGGGGATTATATGGTTATCTTATCAGATGCAGATAAAGTGTTAGATAAAATTCAATTCTGTTTTTGACAAAAATCCTATCTTAACAAACTGGAAATAGAAGTTCGTTAATCTGATAAAGGGACTCTACCAGCAAAGTTAAAGTTGATGGTGCTGTTGAAGACGTCACTTTGCGATCAGGAACAAGACAACAGTGCCCACCGTTAGCGCCATGCTTGACAACGTACTGGTGTGTGTGTTAGTACAGTGTGCCCAGAAAAAGAAATAAACACGAGTAAAGACAGAGAAGGAAACAAGAGAGCCATTATTCACTGATGATTTGATTGTGTCCACTGAAAAACCTTATCAACTGAAAAGTGTTAGATTAGTGAACTGAGCAAAGTTTATGAATTCAGGATTAATATTAAAAACTCAATTGTATTATTACCAACAACAAACTCAAATTTTAAATTTATAAAAGATACGATTTTCAATAACATCAAAAATATCGTATATTTAGAACTAAATTTCACAAAACCTGGGCCAAATTTCTATGCAGAAAACTACATACATTTTAAGGGAAATAGAAAAATATCCAAATAAATTGAGAGATAGGCCACCTTCCTTCATTGAAGATTTTTTTTTTTTTTTTTTTTAAAGATTTATTTTTATTTATTTGTGCCCCCCCTTGCTGCCTGTGCTGTTGTGTCCATTCGCTGCGTGTCCTCTCCGTGTCTGCTCATCTCCCCCCAGCTGCGAGGTCCTGCCGCATCAGCCCACGGCGCCGCGCGAGCCGGCCTGCCCTCACAAGGAGGCGCCGGGAAGCGAAACCGGGGCCTCTCATATGGTAAACGGGTGCGCTATCCATTGCGCCACACCCACTTCCTGCCGTGAGGTTGCTGCATCAGCCCACCAAACCGCTCAGGCCGGCATGCCCTCACAAGGAGGCCTCGGGACACGAACCTGGGCCTCCCATATGGTAAACGGGGGCTCTATCCACTGAGCCACACCCGCTTCCCTTCATTGAAGATTGAATATTTTAAAGATGTCAGTTCTCAACTGATTTATCTAGAAAGTCAATGAAATTCTAATTACTATCCTAAAAAGTTTCTTCCTATATCTTGATTAGCTATTTTGAACAAGTAAATAGAAAAACACAGTCTAGAATGGCCATAACACATATGAAGAGAATATTTTGGTCTTTTAAAAATCATTATTATTAGAGAAGTTGTAGGTTTACGGAAAAATCATGCAGGAAATACAGAGCTCCCATGCATTCCCCCCAGCACACACACAGTTTCCCTATTATTAACATTTAGCATTAGTGCAGTACTTTTATATAATTGCTGAAACAATATTATTGTACTTGTATTATTAACCATACACCACGGTTTACATTAGGGCTCACTGTGTTATACAGTTCTTTTTAAAAGAATTTTATTCTAATAAATTTTTATTCTAATAACATATAAACAACCTAAAATTCCCCCCCTTTTAACCACATTCAAATACATAATCCAGTGGTGTAAATTACATTCACAATATTGTGAATGATATCACCATTCATTTAAACGAATGCATCCATTCCCAAAACTTTTCCATCATCCCAAACAGAAATTCTGGACCAATTAAGCATCAACTCCCCATTCTCCACCCCACCCAGGCTCCTGCATTCCAGTCCCTGACTCTGAATTTGCTTAATCCAATTATTTCATACCAATGAGATCATATAGTATTTGTCTTTTTGTGTCTGGCTTATTTCATTCAACACGATGTCTTCAAGGTCCATCCATGTTTTCGCATGTATCGAAACTTCATTCCTTTTTCAGCTGAATAATATTCCATTATGTGTAAATACTACATTGTTTTTATCCATTCATCTGTTGATGGACACTCGAGGTGCTTCTACCTTTTGGCAGTTGTAAGTCATGCTGCTTTGAACATCGGTGTGCAAATATCTGTTCAAGTCCCTGCTTTCAATTCTTCTGGGTATATTCCTAGAAGTGAGATTGCTGGGCCATATGCTAAGTCTATACTTAATTTTCCGAGGAACTATTTTCCACCACAGCTGCACCAATTTACATTCCCACCAGCAATGAATGAATGCTCCTATTTCTCTCTACACTTGTTATTTTCCACATCTTTTCCAACACTTGCTATTATCCGTTCTTTAAATGATAGCCATTGGGTGTGAACTGATTTCTCATTGCTGATTTAATTTGCATTTCCCTAATAGCCAACGATGTTGAGCACCTTTTTATGTACGTATTGGCCACTTGTATATTTTCTTTGGAGAAATGTTTATGCAAATCTTTTACCTATTTTTAATTGGGTTGTTTCTCTTTTTGTTGTTGAGTTGTAGGATTTCTTACACATTCTTCATATTAAACCCTTATTTGCTATGTGGTTTCCAAATGTTTTGTCCCATCTTGTAGATTGTCTTTTTACTTTAATGAAGTCTTTTCATCTACAAAAGTCTTGAATTTTGATAAAGTCCCATTTATCTATTTTTTTCTTTTGTTGCTTGTGCTTTTGGTATGAGGTCTAAGAAACCATCATTTTCTAACACAAGGTCCTGAAGGTACTCCCCTATGTTTTCTTCTAGGAGTTTCATAGTTTGGGTTCTTGTATTTAGGTCTTTGATCCATTTTAATTAATGTTTACATATGGTGTGATATAGGGGCCTTCCTGCATCCTTTTGCATGTGAATTTTTACTTTTCCCAGCACCATTTGTTGGAGAGACTAGTCTTTTCCCCATTGAGTGGGCTTAGCATCTCTGTCAAAAATCAATTGGTCAGGGAACAGGTATCACTCAGTGGTTTGAGCACTTGCTTCCCATGTATGAGGTCCAGGGTTCAATCTCCTGTGTCTCCTAAAAAAAAAAAATCAATTGGCCATAGATATGAGTATTTATTTCTGAACTCTCAATTTGATTCCATATGCAGAGAATTTGTTCTACCAGATAGAAATATTGATTAAAAGTAATTAGGCCAAGGCACAAAAGGACAAATACTGTATGATTGCCCTATTATGAACTAAACATATTATGTGAAATATGAATATATTATGTGAAATATGAATATGGGTAAAATTACATACATAAGACCATTTTTCTTTGAAGATGAACAAATGTAGGTTAAGACCACAAAATGTTCATATCAGACAAAAAAACAAAACACATTATACTAAGTGAAGGAGACCAGACACAGAGTACTATGTATTGTATGATTCCATTTATGTAAAATGTAAATAAAAATCAATTTATAAAGATAAAATTAGATGAGTGATTATGTAGGGCTGAAGAATGAATGCTATGTAGTGTAAGTCTTTTTTCTTGGAGTAATGAAATTGTCCTAAAATTTTTGAGATGATGAATGTACAACATTGTGATTATACTAAAAGCCACTGGTTATACACTTTGGATAGATCATATGGTATGTGAATATATCTCAATAAAACTACTTAATAAACAAACAAATAATAGTGTAAGAATAGCCAGAAATAGCGGCTATATACAGCAGGGGAAACAGAGAGAGATTGAGAGGTGAGGGATTTTCTTGTTTGTCTGTCTGTTTTTTTGTTTATTATTATTATTATTGAAATAATTGAAAATGTTCCAATAATGATTGAAGTGATGAATGCACAGCTACGTGATTACACCAAATACCATTGATTGTACCCTTTGGATGATTTGAATGCTTTATTAATATGTATCAATAAAATTGATTTGTTTTTTTAAAAAGTACTATTTTTTAAATTATTGTTGTAAGGACAGAAAAATAAAGTAATAGGACAGAGTAGAAGGCCTGCAGATGGTCTGCTTATATATTGATACTTGATTTATGACAAAGGTGACATAACAGAGCAGTTGGATGAAAATAACTCTTTCTAATAAATGATGCTGGAAAAACCAAATGTCCAAATAGACTTCTACTTCATACCAACAATCAGTTCCAGACATAAGTGTGACAAACAAAAAACAAAGTTTTTAGAGAATCATTTGGAAATTATCTTGAGGATGTCATGATAAGGAGATCATTTTTAAACAAAAGAGAAGCAGTGGAGGCCGCAGTGGCCTTTTGCTACCAGCACAGGTCCAGGGAGGTCGTCAGGTGTAGTGAACCACCCCCCACCCCCGTGGGACATGCATATTATCCTACAATTTTCCTGATGGTCCAGAGGGAATCAGCTCCATCACCCATTCCAACAGTTTTGTTAGCACCTACTTCCCTGTATTTAAATCTCTCCCTCATTCAAGTGATTTCTATTTTCTGCACTGAATCACGAGTAGTACAAATGGAAGCATGAGTTTTTATTTGCTAAATTCCAGTGGAATAAAGAAGTTCACACACTAAGATAATATAACCTGTTCTAAATACCATTTTTCCTTAGGATTTACTCTTCTATATCTGCAGGAGTCAGCTCTACAAATGCACTAGCAAAAGGGAATGCAGCATGCAAACACATATTTTCCCAATTTTCTTAATAATATTTAGTATTAAGAAATATGGCTTTCTTATTGCAAAGAATCATTTCCTTTTCCTTTCCTTTGTATGCCAAATGTGTCAAAAAATATTCCTGCCATATATTTTACTTCTTCGCGCTTCTTGCCATCAAAAGGTAAGTTGGCTTAAGCAAACAAGTTAAATACAAGCTTATAAATACTTTTATTTTTGTGGATGAAATAGATTAAACAGATTAACAAATAAATAGGACTGGAAATGTTTTCAGAAGAAATCTGTTTTCAGAAGAAATCTGTTTCTGAATTCCCATGAGCTGAGAAAAAAGTGAAAGGCATATGCTGATTCCTCAACACATTTTCTTGAGGAAAATGATCCCCCTGGGCACAATAAGAAACTGTCCAGGCAGAATTCACACTCAAGCTCTCTAATCAGGGAAGAACATATTTCACCAGTCAACAAGGTACTGGCTGCCATTGTGTTCTCCACAGAGTTTCCTGAGCCATAAAGAGTCCTTTGAGTTTCCTTCTCTCTTCCCCTCCTTCCTGTGCCCCTCTGGCAGGATTCAGGAGAGGAAAGTGAGGCACACAGCATGTACCCGGTAGGGTCCCAAAGGGCGTCTCTTGAATTGACTCTAGCCGTGGCCAAATCCACAGGTCCCTGGCTTCCCTTCAAGGGTAGGGAATGTTGGCCGTTTACTCAGAGCTACCAAGTCTAGCCTGTGCCAGCACTCCAGGTACATGGCCCCCGGTTGAATTCTCTCAGAAACCCTGCAAAGTGGTTTCTATCACTATTCCCAGTCTATTGGTAAGGGAACACAGACATACGATGCAGGCAGATGTGCAGCCTCAGCCCATGCTCAACTTCTGTCAGTGCCCGGGGTATTTCCCAAAGCCCCTGAATCTGACACAACTACAGACTGCTATTTCCAGTAGAACGCATTTCTTGTCAGAACAAGGCCAAAGCTCCCATTTGTCCACTTGTTTGATTGACTTAGAAATACAAGTTATGGGGTGCATGGTGTGGGTGCCGGGCAGAATGCCCCCGCTCCACAGTGAAAGCTTGTGCGTCGTGCCACACCTGACAATAGGAGGGACGGCATTGCAATGCATCAGGTTTAGGATGGGACTCCACCAAACTCCAAGATTAAAACTTGACAATGCTACTGTGAACCAAAAGACATAATATTCAGGGTAGTCAGTTATGTCAAGGAACCCTATTTTGTTAAACTCTACTTCCTTTCCTCTGGGACAAACAAAACTCCAAAATGTGACGCAGAGACAATTTTAATCTTGGAGTGCGTTGCATCGAAAATCTTAAGTCAATACTTTCCAAGGAGCTCCGCTGTTGAACCTCATGACGTACTTACCCACCTACCCTAACTTGGAGAAGAGGCGTTGTCAATCCATGCATCCACCAAGCAATCTCAGCCTCTACTACGTATTCGCCATGCAGGAGAGGAGCCATTTATTGAACTAAAGGCAAAATAAAGAGGTTATGAAGGTCACTAAAGACCTATTGTAAAGCGTTTCAAAACTGAAATATTGCTACACACTTGAGCTTTTATTGATTGATTGTTTCTAATGTCTTCTAGAATATTATGAGATTAAGGCCAAAGCGTGGTGAGCTCTTACCCCAACATTTGTATCCAGGCACAACTAGTTTAACTTGCTATTGGGGGGCCTCAGCTGGAGTGGGGCACCATTCTGGGCTCCTCATAAGCCTCAAAGATCTGGAGTTGCAGGTGGCGTGGGAATCAGCAAGGTGACGCCTCTCAGGGTTACGTGGTCTCACCCTGCCTGCTCGGATGCTTCTACCTCTCCCTATTTGCATCTTGTGCTACTGGGTGTGAGGAAGAACCCAAGCGCCAGGTGGCCACACTAAGCCCGATTTCTTTGCTTTGTGGACAGAGATATCAGAAGCCCAGCACCCTAACTTTTCCTAGAACAAACACCAGGAGTTGCAGTGGCAGGCTCCCTCTCCTGCTAATTTTCCCTTCACCCTTTCTGAGATATATCGGGTTTGCCATGGCATGTTGGGAATGTACCTAAAATAGAAGAGGTTTGTGTGATGCTAGGTTTGGACAGGAGTTCAATACATTAACCTATAAATTTGGGCTAAAATCGTATAGCCTTCAGACAAGTTTAAATCAGAGCTTTGCTTGTTTCCTGTCATGATTTTTTTTTTTTTTTGGTTGCCCGAAAATAAAACCTTCTAAAGTATTGCAAGCCAAATTGTGCTTAATCATTTTGTGAGTTCCTCCAAGAGCTCAAAGGGTCACAGCAATTAGAAAAGGAAAATCATAAACATTTCAACCCTGAAGGAAAAAAGGAGTCACCAAAGGTACCACCTGACAGAGCAGCCCACGCGGTGGACTCAGAGCTTGGTGCTTGCACTTGAGCCTCCTTTTAGTGCCATCTGGGAGAGCTCTCCTCTTCCCCACTGCTACCTCCTGAGCCACGCCCTGATCAAGTACGGCAGCAGAGCCGATCCCACAAGAACGTTCTCCTTAGCAATGCCACCAGAGGCACAAAGTCATTGTTTTAATGAATTGAGACTTAGCCTCCGCATTCATCAGCCAGGCACCTCTACCTTATCCCAGTCAGGAAGTGGGACACACAGGGAATCATGTAAAGGGACTTTTTCCCTGTGCTCATCATCCAGTGGCCAGACGGCTGGTAGCTTTCATCTGTTCATCAGCAATGATACAATAGACAAGAAGTTGACTTGGAGCCAGAAATCCCGAGCTGAGTTCTCCCTCTGACACTAGGTCAGTGACCTTGGGAAATTGTAATTGCTTAGTGGACATCTATGATATTACATTCCTGTCGCCACTTTCTCCTGGACATTCCCACCTCTAAACTGCCACTTCCACTCACATGGTTGCCATGGAAGCTGCCATCTTCTCACATCATATCTGTCCTCCGGCTACAGGGGTGGACATTTGACCCCAGCTTGAGACCCAGAGAGTTAGGCTCTAATTCTGTTCAGTGATGGATGATATAGAACTTAGCAGCCATCGGAAACCATAGTTGCTACCCTGTGAAAGAATGAAAACAATATCCAGAGAAGAGCAGGGAAAAGAGAAGGAGGGATATTTAAGGAATTTAAAAATATTAAATGTTACTACTGCTTCAGATAATAGATGAATGGGTTTTACACTGCAAATTTAAGTAAAAATGGTGTTATTTGAGAGTAGCAGTCATACTTGGCAAAACTTAGAAACAGCTTTAATGAATAGTTAAATTAAATATTGTGCTAATTACAGATACTTCCTCTGGGTTTGAAATTACTTTTTTTTAACCACCTGCTTCTCACTAATAGCTGCTCATCAAGAATGAAGAGGCAAATGTCTCGATGTTGCTTTTCCATCCCAGATGTCTGTTCTCCTGTCTTCTGGGTGCCATCGACTCTCCTACGTGCTCCATGGAATCCCTGTCTTGCTCTGTGATTTATTCAGTGTCCAGTTACTGTACTACTAGGACACTGAATACACACTCTGCTGATTTCTCACAGTGGCTAACAGAGTGGATTCTGGAATCCATCAGACCTGTTCTAAATGTTGCCATCATCTCTTACAAGCTGTGTCATTTGGGGTTCGTTACGCAATCCCTCCGCACCCAGTTTTCTCCTCTGCCCGCAGGGTCAATATCAGTACCAACTTCATAGTGTTATTGTGAAGTAATGCGTATGAAATGCTTATTAAAGACATGGGGTTAAAAGCTTATTCAATAAGTACCAGCTGTTGTGACGGGAGGAGCTGTTATTTGCAGTTATTGTTTTATCTTTTCTGTCATTCTTTCTCTGCTGAAGGACTCCTTTGTCGTTTCTCCTGTCGTTTCTCTAGTCGACCATTTCTGTAATGCATCCTGTGGTCTGCATTGCATCCGCCCTCCTGTTTCCTTCCGTTTTCCGTGGCTCCACGCTCAGAGTGCTTGCCCAGCACTGAATATTCCTCCTCTTTCATTATGAGGTAGTGCTGCCATGTCTCTCAAACTCGCCGGGGTGCTTCAGGCCTCAGGCAACACTCAGCTCACTGAACTCTGCCCTTCAGTTACTGTGGACTTATTTATGACAGAAGGAGCTACTCAATAGTGTTTATCTGCAATGGCAAAATGGTGGCGTGTTTAACTGCATGGGCTTTGGCATTCGAAGCCATGGTTTCGGTTCCCAGGTCAGCACTAAATGGGTGTGCTGACCTTAGGAAAGTTGTGTAGCCTGCCTGAGTCTACAAATACAGCAGAGACAGTGATTCTGTCAACTCTTATGAACACTAAATGACATGATGGGTGCAAAAAATTCTTTGTAAACTGGGAAAGCATTACACACAAATTATTTATTATTCCCTTGGAAAAAACCATTATTTTAGAGAAAAGATCACTATTCTAGGAGGGGTAACCAGGAAGGCCATTCCTCCAGGAATTAACAAAGACCTTCTCTCTCTCCATGGTGCTTTCTATTACTTGACTTTAAAGTGTTTACAATTCCAGCAAAGTCACTGTACTTTCTACTGCAGAGAGTGGGAGCAGCCTCTTTTTGCCCGTACCCCTCTTCTGCTTGCCTCCTCTTTCAGGTATTAGTCAGCTTCTTTACTAAATCGTAATGTGTGCATCTCTTTCTTGGGGAACTAATATACAGAAAAATCCATATTAATTTGGATTCTTTTAACTGGTAATTTGTAATATTTATGGGTAATGCTTAGCTAGAGTTTACTTTTGCTCCATCTGTGAGGAACAATGTTTTCTCTAAAATTAATTGCATAATAAATATCCCCTAGGTATAGTTTAAAATGTGTAATTGAAGTAACTATTTTTCCATACTTTTCACAGGTATCTTGAAATAGCTGGTATTATGTGGCAAACACGGCTCTAAATCCTTTATAAAAACTCATTTGCCTAGAGATAACGGACATGATGATTTCAAAGCATTCTTATCTATTTATTTAATTACAGTATAAATTTATCCAAGCAGGATAAATAAAGAGAAACTCACATCTAGGCGCATCCTAGTCACACTGCTGAAATCCAAAGAGAACGAGAAGGTCTTGAAATCAGCCAGGAGCAGTAAGATGGATGACGGCTGACTTCCAATCAGAAACAATGGCAGACCCAAGAGGGGCATGATATCTTTACGTGCAAAGATAAAAAACCATCAGCCCAGAATTCTATATCCAACCAATAGCTTTCAAAAAATGAAAATAACATGATAGTTTAAGATTAAAGAAGGCTAAGAGAATTAATCATCAGCAGACCTATGCTATAAAAAATTCTAAAAAGAAGCAATATCAAAGGGAAACTCAAATCTTTAGGAAAGAATTAAGAGTGTGCTGGAGTTCATAAACATGTGAGAAAGTACAAAGGATGATATATATATTTCCTTTTAATTTATTTTCCTGATCACCTCTATTAGTCAACGTAATGTTACCCTCTGGCTATTAACATGAATATGAGAGAATCCTGCCATTTAATTTCTCAAAAATAGTCAATAACTTATATTTTTTATAATTAAAAGAAAATCTTTCATCCCAGTTAAGTTGGTGTAGCCGTTTGGCAATTTGATGTAACTATGAATTCCAAAAATATAATTGGATCATGCTTGTAAACTGATCGGTTAATCTGGGCATGATTAAGTTATGATTAGGGCACTGACTGGGCCACGTTAGTAGGGCGTTGAGCCCCACTCCTTGGTGGGTGGGGAATCAAATATAAAACGCATGGCAAGAACAGAGTTGAAGCAGTTTTGAGTAGCAGTTTTGATGTTGGAGTTTTGATGTTGGAGAGAAGGCCCCGGGATAGAGACAAGCCGTTTGCTGAGAGTTTACAGCTGGCCTTGAGGAGACAAGCAAAGCCTAGAGAGCCTCATAGTCTACAGCTGACCTTGTGGAGGAAACAGAGGTGCTGAGCCGGGAGAGAAACACAGCCCCAGGAAGAGAGGAACCCAAGAAGCCTGAACCCTGGCAAACGTCGACAGCTGTCTTGCTCCAACACGTGACAATGGACTTTGGTGAGAGAAGAAACTTAATGCTTTATGGCCTGGTAACTGTGGACTTCTACCCAAAAAAAATACCCTTTATAAAGACCAGCCAATCTCTGGTCTATTGCATTAGCACCCCTTTGGCTGACTAATACAGGTGGATTTATGAGAATTCACTTTGAGAATAAGTATGTTAAGCCCAGATGAAAAATGTTTTGCTGGTAAAGGTCTGCTCTTGATTCCGGTTTTGATGAATTCAGCCTGGCCTATTCCGGCAGCCATGGGCGGTGAGTCATTCAGACTCTCTGCAAGAGAGAACCTGTTTCCAGAACTGCCGTCAGCTGGCAGTCTCCAGATGCAGCTTCCTTAGGATCTGCTACAACATTAAGAGAACATGCCAATATGTGTTCCTGGGCAGCGAAAGCCAATACTCAGGGTGATGTAGGTCATAGAAAGGACTTTGGATTCGATTGGGAGTGAGATGTAAAGGCCCTGGAGGGTGGTGAACAGAGGCGTGGGATGGTCTGGTTCACAGCTGACCAGGGTATCTGTGACCCCTGTGTTGAGAATGGACTTTGGCCGGGCAAAGGCGTGCTGCCACCTCACGTCCTCCATCCTTGAGATTTCTTTGGCTTCATGCTCTTCCTCCAGACGTCAGAGTCACTACGCCCCTATTTCCTTCAGGAGTTGATTCCAAAGCCGTCAACCAGTGAGAGCTTCCATGGCCATCTCACACTTGTCTCCTGGGATTTTATATTCTGTGTCCTTACTTGAGGCATTCGAAAGCGTTTATGACTTCCTAACAAGCAAATACTGCCATGTATTTTCAGCACCACTGGGCCATTAGTTTGCTTCCTTTTCGGTTCTGGTTTCAAACGAAGGTCCATCACCTCCACTTTGATTTTTTTGTTTTCTTTGGAGGTGACACTTGGAGTGTCATCCTACAAGTCCAGCAGTGTACCCCCAGCCCCCACACCTTGCCATCTAGCTGTTATGAGGGGCACAGGGCCAGCTTTAAAGTTGGCCATATTCCTGGAAGCAGAATCCCCTGGATTTGCCCTTTCCAAATTAACAATTGAAATATGACATGAGAGGCAGAACCTACATCATAAAATGCCCTGGACCAATTGGGAAATGGAATTGATAAGCAAGCCAAGATTCTGAATTGAAGGGTTTTTCAGTTAAGCAATTACCAGCCTTGATACAGATAATCGTAGCACAAGAGGCTGTTCAGCAGAGCAGTTCAGGGTGCAAAGTCTGGACAAGGATTTTCTTAGGGGAAATATTCATGTGAGGGAAGCAGGGAAGGAGTCCGAGGAATCTGGGAAAGTCATCAGATCGAGATGCAACTCCAACCCCAGTTGAACTAAAGAAGGAGAAAAGGTGGGGTGAAAATATGCTAGACGGCAGTGCAGGCTGAGCAAGTCTGTGCAAAGCCTTCGGGAAGTCTTCAAGCCAAGGCGCTTGTCAGAGGCGTCCCAGGCCTGTGGCGTGCTCTGTTTCCTCCTCGACGCCCGTGTCCTGAGTCATGGGCTGGGAGCAGCTGGGGAACCACGACCTCAGCACAAACCCTGGATGCACTGGCCAAAACGTCCCTGAACTGGAGTTCCACGACGTGCCTTCTCCTGGACCAGACGAGAGAGCAGGAAAAAGCCACCAAGCCATCTCCCACGAGCACCCATGCAGTCTGACTATTAAGCCTGTATCTGCATCCCAGAGGCTTTTCAGTTTTATTTTTCCTTACTTTAACTATGAGATTTAACTCCCAAGCTTAATATTTTTCATCCATTTGAGTGGTGTACTGTGCTAATGACATGATAGCTTATCTAGAGAGTCTAACAAAATGCTCCATGTCTGACGGGCCTCTTCTGATTTAAACCCTGAACTGGGGTTCATTTGTTTCACAACCATACATTGAGCGCTTGCTGTATAGAAGGCATGGCGGTAGGCAGATGACTTCTCAGTCCCTGCCCTCAAAACCGCTATTGTTCTGTACATTTTAGAAGGTCTGTGATTTCGCTCCTGGAGTCTGATTGGCTGGGGACACAAAGGTAAATCCCTCTAAAGGTAAATTTGAAAGATTGTAACATTATCTATTTGTAAGAATAAAAAATAAGTTATTCCCACACACTCAAAGGTTGTTTTTCCTCATTCAATGTTTTGGCCGGGGTGAGGGTCGGTTGACCATTCCGAGCTCTGCCAGCCTCCCTGAGCTTCAGGCTCCGCGGGCAGGGGTCAGGTCTCTGGATTCCGATTTAGTTTGCGACAGGCTTGGTGTGGCTTTCAATAACCTTTACATCCCTCTTGTCAGGTCCTGTGCTGCCCGATTGAAACTCTGGTCACATTCTGATTAATTTTTAGCCTGTGTTTACTCTCTATATTTTTGTGGTAGACTTAATTATGTCTGGGGCCCCAAGTGCCTTGGCTGGCAGCACAATTGATGGGTGCTACCTGGAGCCTTGCTTTCCTGAGGACCATTCCTCTAGGGAAATATTTGTCAATAAAGATGGAAATTTCTTCCCTGGATTTATATACAAGCAGTGCCTGGCCGTGTGGAATGTACTTGGGTACCATAAATCCTGATAGACTTTGCATAAGTCTCTACCCCGGAGCCTTGAACATCCCATGCCTTCTTGCTCACAAAAGCAATCACTCCTGGTGGGAAACCCCGAGTTACGCTTGCAGGCCCTGTGGTCCTGTGGGATGGGGACATGGTTGCCTGCTTTTTGAATCTGGTAATCCAGGTTCTGGAAACATGGATTTTACTTGATAACAAAAGAGGCCTATTTTTCTTAGATTTAGAAAGCAAGGCCAACTACTCTGATCTCATTTTAGCCAAATCTTGTAACAATCTTGACTATTGGACACTTGCTGACAAATACAAATAAAATTTTAAAAACAGAAGATTTTCTTCCTCTAAGCTGGATGGACATCCATCTATCATCCTAAATGAACTCCAACCCTTGACAATTTCCTTATTCCCCTAAATTCTATGGATATGGTTACATCTGGTTGGAACCAGAGTGTGGTCAAACCAATTATGTTTAGGGGCATTTATCTGCCCCACCCTCCATTATAGATCTGTTAGCTTACTAGACATTTCATCTCTAATATGTGTGACAGACCTTCAGAAACTGAAGTCTGAACTTTTGAGGCTTCCATTTTCCTAAGGAGCAGGTGGCTTTCGGCCAGGCGAGTCTTCCCTTTACCCATTATGATCCTTGGTATTACCTGTGGGTACATATGACTGTGGAGCCATCTATGATGGTTGGCAGTTTGGGTCAACCCTTGGCTTTTGCTCAGTGGACAAGAGCTGGTTGCAGGCTCATCTCTATGGACTCAGTTATGGGTGCCTGCCTCGAAATACTTACAAGTGATTTAGGACCACTAAGCATGGTCTCTGATAAATCCAGTAACACTTTCAGAAATCGGCATAAGAGGAGGGTAGCAGGAGGGATGGGGCCAGCAGCATGGCAGCATACCAGAGCCGGAGGAGAAAAGCTGATAGAATTTCAGAAGTAGTCTAAATCATAAAACAAAATAATTTCAGAGGCTATCTGAGAGAATCTCAAAGGTGCAATGTCTGGGACTTAAATTTCCCTCTGCCCTGGGCTGTGTCTTCTTGTCCTGCTTCCACTTCCTAGCTGAGACCTACAGGAAAGACCAAGCCAGTACTGCTTTGTGCCAAGGCCCGGTGGGCAGCTAAAGGACAAGAAATAAAAGCAAGGTGAGCGATCTTCCTTGCTTCCCCTGGCCAGTGCTCTGAAATATTTCCTGCATGCCAGAGGGAGTCCTGGGGCAGAGGGAGGAAAGGGCAGTGGCCCATCATCGGTTTGGGCAGGACCAGAAAATGTTAAGCCTGGAGGGCACCATTTGAGTCAGCCCAGCCCCTCCCTTTGAATGGAAGGTCTTAGAGCCTGGGGGCCTTTGGCTAGAACTGGGCTACCTGGGTGCTGATTTCAAGTTCTCGAAGATGCCGCCGATGTCTTCACATGAGCAGGTCCCGGAGCCCTCGCTGCTCACATCTCATCCCCCCGTCCGTGCTCCTCCAGTGGAACTGGGCTCAGGGACACCAAGGACTATCCATTTTTAGTATTCTCTCTCCCTGCTCAATAAGCCCCTTCCTTTCCCTCTTACAGCCCAGACAGGCTGCATGAGATGTTTCCAGGAATTTAGAGACCTGCCTAGTCCCGTCTAAAACTACTCATCTGCTGGCGCCTGATGTTTCCAGGAGAATGGCAACAAATATTTAGCAGGTTCTTGTTGAGTTCCACAATTCGAACAACATACCCATTGCGGGTGTAATACCACACGGATGGGGAATGGATGTGTGGGGTGTTTTTGGGGGTGTGGGTGGTGGGGAGCATGGGAATCCCTGTAGTTTCTGAGTAATATTTGGGTAATCTAGGCACCTTTATAAAATGTATATATATATAATAACATTTATGTAAACAAATGCACATATATGCATATGTATTTATATATCATT
>JAQZBX010063485.1:0-16683 GCA_029593785.1 Cabassous unicinctus | reverse complement strand
TTTTTTTTTTTTTTTTTTGAGGTACTGGGATTGGGGATTGAACCCGGACCTCATATGTGGGAAGCCAGTGCTCAACCACTGAGCTACACTGGCTCCCCCAAGCTTGTTTTCTGGTTTGTTTGCTTGTTGTTTTGTTTTGTTTTTAGGAGGTACCAGGGATTGAACCTGGGACCTCATATGTGGGAAGCAGGTGCTCAACCACTTGAGCTACATCTGCTCCCCTCCTGCATTATTTAAAGAATGTCTCACTGGATATGTAATGCTTGGATGGCAATTTTTTTTTTTCCAGCACCCTAAGTACACCTACCTTCTTGCCTCCATAGTTTCTAACATCTACACTTAGTCTAATTGGAACTCCCTTGTACACAATGCATGCAGCTTTCAGAACTCTCTCCTTGTCCTTTGCATTCAACAGTTTGATCCATATGTGACAGGGTAAACTTTTCTTCAGGTTTATCCTGTTTGGTGTTCTCTGGGCTTCTTGGATATGCATATGATGTCTTTTGCTAAATTGGGGGAGTTTTCTGTCATATCTTTGGTATTCCCTCTGCCCCTTTCACTTTCTTCTTCTTCTGGAACTCCCATAATGAATGTCCTGTATGTTTGATGGCTAGAGGTCTCTTAGGCTATTTTTGCTTTTACAATTCTTTCTTTCTTCTCCTCAGCCTGGTTTATATCAACTGTCTTGTCTTTGAGTTGACTAATTCTTTCTTCTGCCAGCTCCAATCTGCTGTTGAAACCCTCTTGGCAATTTTTTACTTTAGTTATTGCAGTCTTTAACTCCAGTAGTTCTGTTTGGTTCCTTTTTGAAATTTCTTTTTATTGAGATTGTTCATTCACTGTTTTCCTGATACTCTTTAGTTTTTGTCTATATTTTCCTTCATCTCCATGAGCATATTGACTGTTTTCCTGATATCCTGTAGTTATTTCTCTCTATTTTCCTTCATCTCCTTGAGTATATTGAAGTTCATTGTTTTAAAGTCTTTGGTATGTCCACAGTCTGGTCTCCATTGATGTTCTGGATTATTATCCTCTTCCTTTGGATGGAACAACATTTGCAGTTTGTTTATTATGTACTCTTTTGCTGCACACTATGCATTTTAATATTTTAAAAATGTTAACTCTGGCATTTATTCCCTGAGATGTCTGTTACTTGAGTGCCAGGTGCCAACAAAACCAGGCAAATCTAAGCCAAAAGCACCTTTCACAGTCTTTGCAAACTGGCTCTGCCTTGGCTGGTGCTCACTGTCAGAGTTCAGTCTTCCCATCAGGCAAGTTAGCCCAAGGTAAATGCAAAGCACAGGGTGCTCCCTGTCTTTTCTGGGCCTGTGTCTTATTCTGGGCTTGGCTCACTAGCAGCCTTAAGAGGTTCCCCGTTTACAGGAGTTTGAATGCCTCCTCTACTTCCCGAGAAACAGCATACCATCTTTAAGACTCCTTTGCTGCATTTGTCCAGAGTAGGCTAGAAAATGGCCACCCTCAGAGCCAGGCCCACAGGGATCCAAAGTCGCTAATCAAAAGCAATGACCAGTGATCAGCCCTCACCCCATCCCAGATCTTGGGGAAGTGGATTTTTACGTCTTTCTCAGACACTAACAAGCTACGCCAGGGGCTGGACCCCACTGCTGCTGCCACAAGATTGTGGAATGGGTGACATTAAACAGTGTGTGAAGAGAGCAACTGGTATTTATGGTAATTTACCAGCCTCTTCCGCTCTTCCCAGGATGCTGCACAGTGTTCTACTGGATGCCAGAGTTTTGAAATAGTTGATTCAGACAGTTCCTGCCTTTTTAATAGTTGTTTGGTGGAGGAATTGATTCCTGGAGTTTCCTACACTACCTTCTTCCCCCTTATCAGAAAGTCTATTTTATATTGAGGATAAGAGCATTTGTATATCACACTCCAGAGATGATATTAAACACATTATTTTATGCTGCTGTTTATTAAAAATGTTTACTATGAAATATTTTCTGAATATTTCTATCATGGAGGCATTTAGGGATTTTAATATCCTTTTTCTTAAAATATTATTTTTCATAAATGAATCATAATTCCTATTTACTGCTATTACAGTGAAATAATTTTTTTTTTTAAAGAAAGCTTTTAGAATGCACTTGGCCATTCTTTGGCTAACAACCATTGATGGAGGGGCCCCCAATGATTTCATGACCATATACTATTCACCTATATATGGCAAGATTTTTATTTTTAAAATCAAAATAATATATGGAATGATTACTTCACCACCAATACAATGTAAAAATTTCCTTTAAAAATAGAGTTGACTCCTTTTCTTCCTTGATGCTGCCACATGAACTTAGACATCAAAAATCATGCTTTAGAACTCGGAAGAAGAAAAAGCTGTGCACATATTATTTCCAACTTAGATTCTAACCATATTGATAAAAATAAAAGAAATGTGGCCATTTAATTGTCACAGCTTATCTTTATGACCCTATTTGCCCAAAAGAAAGAGTTTCCCATCTGGTGATTAATACACACTGTCAAGGAAAATGAGTATCATTATGAAAGTTCAAAGGACTTCTTCATTTCTGCTATTTAATACAGAAGGGGATACAATAAATCCTTCAGGGCCTTATCCATCTGTTTTAGGTACAGCTCTTGTCACCACCTCAGTTATCAAACTCAATAAAGCAATCACTTCACATGGCAGTGAGATCTGGGTCAGGTTGTGTTTCTCCCTCTCACGTGAATGCCTCAACCACTCCCATTTCCCTCTAGTCTTGCCTGTCTTCAGTCTCTTGCTCCCCCTCCCACGCCCACCCCCATCCCCAATCCCTTGAACTCTGTGATTTGGGCCTCTACTTTAATTCATTTATCACCAACATCTGCAAAATCACAGCATCACCCTCCCATATGCCTTCATAAATCAGTGCCTATATTGAATCACTAAATACTGATTAAAGAAGAGCTCTATTACCCTCACACCTTCAAAGGTGATTATCCCAGTAGTGCTGGTCCCCAAACCAGCAGTACCAACAGTACCTGGGAACTTGCTGGAAATGGACATTCTTGGACTCCAAAGTATTGAATCAGAAACTCTGGGAGTAGCACCCCGTAATTTGTGTTTTAACAAGCCCTCCAGGTGTTTCTCAATCTAAAGATTGAAAACCACAGAACCAGCCTAATTTAAAGGCATGGGGCAAGAGTGGTCATTGCATTCTTCAGTAATGTATATATAAGCATTTTACAACATTTTAGCTACTTTAGTCCCTTTAGGAAGATCTAGTTTTACTTAATCAAAAAACTCAGCGCTAAAAGCTCTTAGTGTCATTTGAAAATTGGTTATATTTTTTATAGTTGTTCACTTGGATAGAAAACTGACAGCAACTAGGCTTTGTCAAGAATATATTCCTCATCTCATTCACCCAAGACCCACATTCTTGGATTGTGACCAAAGGCTTTTTCTTTCATATGGAAAAGCTCAAAAAAGTTGTCCTCTTTGTGCACCTTTTTTACTCCCTGTGCTGATGATTAACAAAAGTAAAAGAACTCCCCTCCTGTGTTGCAACTTAGCAAAGTTAAGGTCATGGATAGAGTGTTCTTTCTTGGGGGTGGGAAAGGACCAGCTCCCAGCTAGCAGCAAGCAGGAAGCCCCTGCTGAGGCTTCCCTCCCTCCCCTTTGCTTCCTGCTAAGGCCCTGACCCAGCTGGCTGGATGTAGTCACCTATGACTTGTTCTGTTCCTTTTCTTTGCCAGGTGCAGTCCATCAACCCTTGGCTGGCTGCAAGGGCTCCTTTGCTAGAGCTGTGTTCCCCACTGCCTTCAGGGCTAAAGGCTCTGAAGGAGACAGCAAGAGAGATAGAGAGGTTCTCCAAGTCTTTTCAGCTCAGAGGGTTCCTAGGGAGGTGCTAGAGGTGAAGCTCATACTCTCGTTAATTCATTTTTTTTTAAACCAATAGCTCAAATGTTTTGTTTTGTTTTTTTTAATAGCTAGATTAGAGGAACAGGAGGAGCAAGGGAGCACACACATAAGAGAGAATTCTTGCAGCCAAAATATGACTGCACCTGACGTTTGTTACCATACATGCCAAGAGTATTAGGACATGGTTAACTCAGGGGAGGGAGAGTCTTACAAAAGCATCAAAGCACTAAAGGTCAGTGTAATCCTCTGGGAAATTAGGCTGGAAGGCTTAAAAACACAGAGACAGAGGGAGAGAGTTTGCTGACATATTTATGACTTGTTGAATACTAAGCACCTATGAATTATTCACAAACAAGTATCTTAACATTTGCTGACCAGGCCTGGATGATGCTTACCCTTACCAAAGTGCCCAGGTTAGTTAACATACCTAGCCATGAATGGTTAAGTTAGGAGAAACGCTGCTCTTTACAATTAGATGGGACATTACTTTTAAAAAGGAGAATATCTTAACATGCTGAAATAAAGATAATTCAAGAAATATTCAATTTGAAGTAAAGTACTTGTAAATGTCCATCTAACCTTCATGGGCCTGTGCTCTTGATTTTAAATGCAAACACACACACAAGACAACAAAATTACATAAAGTCACAGATAAATGCTAAAGCTTTCTCAACCTTAAAGGCATGTGGACCTTGCATCAGAAATAGATCCAAGCCAGGCCCTAATCTTACATACTACAATCCTTGACCATCAAAATAATGACTCCAGTTATCATTTGGACCTAATCATGCAATTCCTTGAAAAACTTCTTTTTAGTCTACAGACAATAAAATCCCTTGAGAGGAACTGAAACTCCCAATGGCATGATCTATGTAGTTTATTAAGAGTTGATCTAATAAATTAAGCCAACTATTCAGGCAAAATGACAATTGAGGATTTAGTATAATTTCCAGACTTCACAATGGAATTACCAGTTCACAATGGAAATAAAGTATATAGGTTTTATTAGTCAGCTTGGCTACCATAACAACTCCAAAATCTCAGTGGCTTGAAAGAGCAAACATTAATTTCTCACTCACAGCCGTGAGTCTGCTGCTATGTCTCTGCTCCCAGGTCTCTGAAGGGCAAGCTGTTCTCCTGGCACAGGGCAAAGAGTAAGTGAAGAACTGAAGCACAAACACTCTTAAACTTCTGTTCATTTATGCCAGGTGTCACTTTCTCTCTCACATTTTCTTGGTCAGCACAAATTCTGAGGAAAACCTGACTATGGGACAAGGGTGTATCTCCACCTGAGAGGCGCTGCAAGTCACACAGTCCAGGGCAGGAATGTAGACTCCTCTTGTAGGGAAAAGGGTGAATAGGTGGAAACAATAATACAACCCCCCACGCCACTGAAGCCCCGATGTGGATAGAGCCGGTACAGCAAACACATGACGTGCTGTGCCCTTCTCTGTCCTTGCATTCATGGCTCTTCCCAGCTAAGCTCAGATTCAGCCTTACGATCTTCAACATATTGCCCTGAAGAACTTACCTATCAGTCAGAAATGACACTAGAGATGAAACTTCTTAGCCATCCCAGTTGCTAGAACAGTGGCTGTCCAACCAGGTTTTTATCATAATTGTCTGGAGAGATTCTGAAAATTATCACTTTTCAAGACCACCCCCGGGTGTACCAGAAAGATGCCTTAAAATCTCGTGTGAAATCCTCAGACAATATCAAACTTAACTATCTCCAGATCCCCCTCCTTCATGGGACCTGGATAAAAAGAATGGGAGCATACAGCACATGTTTTTTGACTGCCTCCAGCGTATTAGCTGTATGGCCTCGAGTAAGGAAGGCAATCTCTATTTCCTTATCCATAAAATGGTGTAAATATAGGATGGAGGTAAAGGGTTCTGAGGCCACAGTGTCTGAGCTTAAATTTCCCCTTCATCCCTATTACCATGTGAACTTAGAAAAATTACTGAACTGCTCTTTCTTCATCTAAAAAAACCAGATGATAATAGTACTATTTCATAGAATTGTTTTGCAGTTTAAAAGAGTAAATTCATCTAAGCTGCTGAGAAGAACACCTGACCTAAAGCATGTGCTCAAAAAATGTAGTCTATACAATTGTATAAGTCTTCTAGTATCTCTATCTTTCAGAATTGGTATGTACATTTAATGAGAATATATATAAATATATCAAAAGCATCTGGCATATTAAAGATGTCCAACAAGTGGTAATATCGCTAGTGTTCAATGTGATTTAAACAACATTTATAAAGGGATACTCTATTTCCTAATGTGGTGAAAATATTTCGAACACAAAATATTCTATTCAAATATTCATGTGTGTGCCATAATATAGAACACCCAGTACTGGTGCCAAAGAGGTGGGGATGGGCTTTCAGCCCCTCAATAATTTCCATGACCTCCCTTCAAGCCAACCCTAATAGACATACACTAAGTAGAAACAGCTTCAAGACACATCCCTAAGCCATTCCCAAACAATATGTCATCTCTTACACTCCCTCCAAGCAGAGTGCCACCTCCAAGGCCTTTCCCATATCAAACTTCTGGCACAGGTTATGTAAAGTTATATTAAATCAATATATGTAAAGAAGCTGAAAATAATAACATCTTTTACCCCTGCCTCACTTAACAACCATGGTTAGGTATTATTAAATGTAATAGCATTCAACAATTGGTGTTCTCAAGTGGAAAATGAAAGGAGACTCGACTGTCCTAAAACGCTTGAGCCCATGTAAAGTACTTCATCATAGAGACCCCTGGAATCCTCTCCTAACATAATTCTGACCATTATGTTTTAGAACTTTAATTCTGAGGGTTTGGATACTAGTCAGTCAGAGAAAAGTTGGGTTCATTTAAATGACAAGTTCCAAAAACAAACAGCTTCTACCAATTGTTTACCCAATTCCTACCCTGAAAAGATCTTTGATGCCCAAGTTGGTTTGCCTGGAGTTGTCCTGATTTTAGCACTGAAAGTCCCATGTCCCAGGAATCTCCTCAGTCCCTAAAGATGGAGTGGTAAAAACCAGCATAGATTGTTTATGAGTTCCTGTTAGTAAGACACAAATATAGATATGTAGAGTGGCTAAGCTGCCCTTGCATCTCAGGTGTCCTACAGGGAGAGACCTCTTTATTTTGCAATTAACATAATTCTGAAAATTGGGGAGCTGAAAAATTCAACTTAAAAAAGGGGAACCAAGCATTTATTTGAGCCAAGACTTTTACAAACTAAAATAAGAATTTTTTAATGAGAAATTTCAGGAATCCAAGATCCTAAACTATACTGCCCACCTCTTTTTTCCTGTTTGATCTTTGAAGATTAGTATTCAGTATTTTTCATGACATTTATATTGAGGAAGAAATATAAGATTATTGAAAGCAGAGAAACTCAATATTGGGAATGCACATCAAAAGGTCTTCAAGACAAAGAAGGGATCATATGATTTGAAACCAGAGTTACTAGAAGCATGTGTGCTTCACTTCATTTTCTAGTTAACAATGTAACATATGTCAAAAATTGATTTAAAACATTTCTCACAGCTGAGCTGACATTTGGTGATCCTCAGACTTCTTTTTCTCTTAAGGATGGGGGTTCAAATCTAAACGAGGTTAACATTGTACCGGTACATATTCCTGGTGGATGAGGAAAACAGTCTTTTAGTTTAAGTAAAATGAAAACATCTGTTCAAATCCTGAGGGAAAGAATTATTTTTAAAAAGAGGGGGAGGGGATAGCTGGTTGTTAAAGTTGCAGATGCCCTCAATAACATTCCACATTGTTAAAAAATTACAGCAATCATGCCTTGCTTACCTGGGATGATGAAAATTCGTACATGAGCATTGCTTAAGTCTTTGTTTATCAGGATGCCTTCTCCGTACATCTCCCTTTCTCTGTCTAAAGCCATATGGTAATGTCTATTAACTGGTTTCTATGTTATTTTCACCCTAAATCAGAATAAACCCAGCTCAGTTAAGAGACCAACCTTTTGCCAAATAACTGTTTACTCTGCATAAGAAGTTGTGTTATCTATTGCTGTGTAACAAAACACCACAAGCTTAGCAGCTTAACATACCCATTTATTAGCCCACAGTTGTGTTGGTCAGATCTGGGCACAGTGTGACTTGGTTCTCTGCTTAAGGTCTCACAAGGTATTGACTGGGCACATCTGATCTGGGAATAGGGTCCTCTTTCAAGCACATGTGGTTGTGGCAGAATTCAGTTATTATGTTTGTAGGACTGAGACCTCCATTCTCTCACTGGCTGTCAGTCAGCAGTCAGTCTAAGCTTTTAGAGGCTGCTCACATTCTTTGCCATGTGACCCCTTCCATCTTCAAATCTAGCAACAGAGGGTCTCCCTCACACCAAATCCCTCTCATTCTTGGAATCACTGATTTCAGGGGCAGTTCAGTCTCTTTTAAGGGCTCACCTGATTAGGTCAGGCTCATCCCTTTCTTAAAGTCAACTCTGCTATTTACATAAACTAATCACAGGAGAAAAATCCATCATATTCATCGTCCTAGAGATTATGCAGGAGAAGGGGATCTTGGGGCCCACTTTTGAATTTTGCCTACGATAAGAAGTACAATGAAACATTTTTCTTTTCAATCCTTTATATTTTTAGGGGGAGGATTGTGAGAAAGTATATAATAGGACTTCATAAAAACTACTCTCCTCTTGAAGTTACAAAAGTACTAGAAGTTTATATATAAAGAATTATTTAGTAGTCGGTTAGTATTTATTGAGCTACATACAGAGTACTGCAAATATGTTAAGTTATGGAAGTCAGATTCAGTTCTTAATGAATTTATAATTAAAAGAGGAGACATAATATCTTTATGTAACAGATATTAATTAAATGTCCATTATGTGTCAGGCACTATTTTATATAGCAATGGCCCAGCTTTCTTGGCTTTACATTCTAGTGAGGGGAGACTCTGAAAATTAACAGGTAGAAATGCAGCCAAAAACAGATGCACAAAGATATTCTCATCAATTAAAGAGAGTGGTTAAAAGTATGGACTCTGAAGCCAGATCTACTGGATTTGTAGCCTGGCTCTACTGCATCTAATGTCAGCTGTGTGACCTCAGGCAAATTATTTAGCTTCTCTGTGCCTTGGTTTCCCTCATCTATAAAAATGAGACTCATAAGAGTACCTACCTCATTGAGTTGTTTTTGAGGATGAAATTAATTCATAAAAGTCACTCAGAACAGTGTTCCTGGCACATGGTAAGCCCAGCTGTTGAGTATCATTAGCTCTATGGCAGAAAGTGGACTGAGTGCTTGACAGGCATTATTTCTTTTAACTCTTACAATGATCCTGTGAGGTAGGTATTATTACTGGCTCCATATTACAGATGAGAAAATATAGGTACAGAGAAGCTAAATAACTTGTTCATGGTTATAAAAGCTAATAAAACATAGATATGCTAGGATACAACACAGCTCTATCTTGAAAGCATGTGCTGTATACCATGAAAGTTACTAATGAATTAAGAAACTGAAAGAACTATGGTTGGGGATTCATTTTCCCAGTTAATTTAGTTTATCTGAAAACCAAACCACCACCACAACAAATGTGATGAACAAGGCAAAGAAAGACATGGCTTAGGAATAAGAAGTGGCAAGACATGAAATAAATGAGCTCATGTATGTGAAAGTTTTATTAAAACTTAACACTTGCTATAATAAATGGAAGGCCATTCCACGCAGAGAAAAATATTTTCAGATAGGACTCTACTTACAAATTTCTAATTTCAAGTGACTCAAATATCTGAACAGATGATGCTATTAGTTGCTAGTTCCAGCTGCTATTGGTAGGAAGCAAACCTAGCCAGGTGTTCTACATGTGCTAGATACACACACAGGCACGCATACACACACATTCCATTTAGCTACCATTTCTCACCAAAGCCCCAGTCCCACTCCTCAGCTCAGGAGCTCCCATAATCAAAGCCCATCTTGCATCCACACAAGAGCTAAGTGAATTGTAACAAAAGGATGTTTGCCAGTCAGTGAGCACAATTGTGGTCCCATTTACATCAGTACCTCCAAACACAAGAGCTCCAAGTCCCCAACAACTCCCAAAGTATTTCTAGGAGTCCTAAACCTGTGTCCCCTCAGCCCCACCAGTTGTGGGACATTTCTAATTATCTTTGTCTTCCTTTTTGGGGTCTTTGGCATTTTGTTTATAATCTGTGCCCTGACATCAGCTCTGAAGCTTCTCTGCTCTTGATGGCTCTTGCTTACAGTGGTCCTTCTGCTCCATCACCTACTGTTTACCAGTACCTCCAGACTTTAGCCTGCAATGTGCTCAGTAAAGAGCCTCTTAATCACCAGCTCTCCAAATCTCTTGAAAATCCCTTCCTCTGCTTATATTCATTTCTTCCATGGAAGGGTCTCTCTCCTGGCCCCAAAACTCTAAGTTCAATTCAATAAGCATATATTGAGGCCTTCTCTGAACCAGGCACTTGCTAAGGTGCTGGGAATGCAATGACAAACAAGGGAGAAGACAACCCCCAAAACAAGACATTTCAAAATAATGTGGTAGAAATATACAAAGATGTGCCCAGGATATTATAACAAACCCATCCTGGTGGTTCAGGAAGGTGCCAAGGACGAATTAATGTCTTTATGGATGTGTGAGAGTTGATTAGCCAGGTAAAGAAGATGGCCAGGTGGCACATGTAGGAAAAAGACAACCAGACAAGTTGATGGTACCTCAAGTGTGAAGCAGAGAGGGCATAGATAAAGGAAATGGTAGTATGAACAATATCATGTAAGGCTTTGCAGAGCCATGTTAAGAAGCTAAGTTTAACTCTGTAGCGTGTGGTTTCTTAAGCTTTTTAAAATCACACACTGTTATTAAATCGATATCATGGCTCCTCTTCCACAAAAAAAAAAAATGTCATATGCACACACACATACACACACAGAGAGATATACAGACACATGCAGAGCTGACTACAAATTCAACCACTCCACACATATTCCAGAAGTCAATCCACAGACTACCACATTTAAAATGCTGAAAATGGAGATAGGTAAGCTAGGGTGGTGGAGGAGAGCCCTTGAAGTGTTTCCAGCAGGAAATTATATGATCACATGTTAGTTTAAATACATTACCGTGACGTTTCATAACAGGAAAGTCTGGAGGCAGTAAGTATGGTTATAAAGATGTTCTGTGTTCCAGGCAAGAGATGACAAGGTTATAAACTCAGGCATTAGTGGTACGGCTTGAGAAAGAGTGATAAAAGCAGCAGATCTTGGTGAGTGATCAAATGTGAGTCATGAGGAAGAAGAGGAGTCAGAGCTGACTCCTGGTTTTCAGCTCAGGAAACTGAGTGAATCAATTGAGATAGAAGGCAGGTTGGAGGGAAAGGGAATGAGTTTATTTTTTGACATTTTGAGTTCAAAGTGTCTTTGGGACAATTGAGTGAAAACCAGGTATGCTAGTGAAGTTCCAAGAAGAGGTCAGGTCTAATAATACAGATTTGATGTGTCATATGAGAATCTACCAATTTCATTTTCATTTTATTAAAGGGCCACCTAAATACCAATTTCTAAAAATTCACGACAAAATCTTTTCATTTTATCTTTATCGTTTTCTTTTACTTTAACATAATTTCCCCCCAGAACAAAATTCTAAGCAATAAACAAAGGATTCATTTACTATTGCAATCTTCACCTAGAATGGGAGAAAGGACCACCATGGTATCATCAAGAAGCCTAGATAAGATATGAAAATTGGGTCCATTCCCTTCCCACTGAAGCACCCATTTCTTTTCTTTCACCTTTCATTTCCAGTCCTACGTAAGTCCAAGGTAAAATGTGATGGGATGAAAGGGAGAGCAAAAACATTAATCACAGATCCCAATTGATGTTTTAAAGGAAAAATTCCTTTACATTCAGTTCTATGAAACAGAATCAAATCATTTTATTGTGGTAAAAAAGAAATTTTTTAAGGAGGTACTAGGGTTTGGACCTAGGACCTCGTACATGGGAAGCAGGCACTCAATCACTTGAGCTACATCTGCTCCCCGCCAAAATTTTTATAAAGTAAATATATTGTTAGGAATTTCTAAACTACCAGACCCAGACGTGAAATTGACTGGGGGAGCCTTCTAACTGGTATGCCCCACAATCCATTCTCCACAGAGCAGCCAGAGTAATTTTTAAAATGCAAATAAAAGCATTACCTAAAACTCAAACAAGGGCTTAAAACCATCCAAAGTATTCCCATGACTACTCCAATAAAGTCCAAACTTACTACTGAGGCCTATGTAAGGCCCCACTCTTGCCACATTTCATCTGCATATTAGGTCCTTCCTAGTACTGTTTTCAAGCCAAGCTCTTTCCTGATTCAAGACCATTGTATTTTCCTCTTCCCAGAACTCTCTGTTCTCAATATTTCATACAGCTGGCTCCTTCTCATCTTATCTTTCAGCTCAAAAACCTCTTTAAAGAGTTTTCCCTGACCACCATTTCTAACTTTTAACTCCCTACCCAACTCTTCATCACATTACTGTTTTGTCTTACAGCACTTACCACTATCTGAAATTATGATTTTTATTTTGTATACTTATTGTGTCAGCTTACTGGAGCCATAAAAGCAGCAAGTTGGTTTCAATAGTTCTGCAGCTGTCATCAATGCCTAGAAAAGTGCCAGCATATAATAGGTGTTTAATAAATATTTGTGATGTAATCTAAGTAGCTTTTAAAAAATAAAAAAATTTTAAAAAATAAAAAAAGAGACAGAAGAGAAGTTAAAAAAAACACACAAAAACAACATAATGATTTGTTAAGTCCACTGGGCAGATGTTACACTCGGTCATGCTATTTCTTTCTTTATAAACCTGCTTTATTCCACAGAGAATTTGAAAAGGAATAAAAGATTATTTCCTCATCACAAAACACAAATGTCCTTTCCTTTGTCTAATATTGTCTTTTTTCTTTCTTTAATTAGGCACTAAATGTTTATTTGTTGTTTTCCTTTTAATTAATTATAAAACATCCATTATTTCTGGATTATGTTACTGAATGCTCAATAAATTCATACACGGTTGTATATTTAATTAAATATTTTTAATGATATAAATAAATAAATAAATAAATATTCGTGAAATGAATTAACTCATTGAACTGATATCCCATTTCCACAAAATAAGTTAGTTACGTAAATAATAAACAATAAAGCACCCAAAACAAACGTGCCAGTCTCTATGATTGGCCCTGGCAATTGAACATCATTTAAGTAGCTCACAATTTGGTGGGGACTCAATATGCAATTCTATCCATCGTAACATGGAAGTAAATCTAGGATCTCGTGGGATCACAAAAAAAGAGGAGCCTAATCTGGTCTTCAGGGATCTCATAGAGAGTACTAGAGAAAGTTGACTCTGAAGAATGAGGAAGAAAAGTGGGGGAGGAAAGGCGAGAAAGGAATGAGATGACGTTTCAGGTAGAAGGAATGGCATGTGCAAGAGCTCTGCGGGAAGAGATGAGAATCTGAGAAACTTTAAGTAGTTCCCTGTTCTTGGAGCACTCTCCCAAGGTAGGATTCGATGAAATAATAATGTGTGTTAACTCACCATAGAAGTTAAGATAGTGTTATTAAGGAGACCATACTTGAATTTACTAGTCACTTATTACCTGGTAGTCCCCTGGTATATAAAGAAGAGAAAAAATGGTTAATCTCGGAGAGGGACTTCGGATGAAGAAGCAGCTTCTGTGATTTACACACTGGATCATGGGACTTCACCATGGGACTTCACATTAGCTATGCAGAAATCCGGAGTCGAAGTTGACGGACTAAGAGGGCGTGGTGTCCCTTGACAACGAATCTCATTGGCCTTTCAAAATAAAAGCGTTGAAGGATAGGCTGAGAAGGACCCCGGGGCCGGCCCCCTGCCGCTGATTGGACGAGGGGCAGCCAAGCTACCACCTCCTTCTCTTCACTTTCCCGCTGGGGCCTGTTGCTTGGCACCGGATTTGCTTCCGACAGCTAAGCAGACACCTGCTTGCACCTGTGAGGCGGGGCAACGTGCCACCGCCGCCACACGCTTACACCTCTCACGCCCACGTCGTCCCATTCACGCCCCCCCCCCCACGGGGTTTTCCTAGCTGCTCATTCAAGTTTGCCTTGCGACTAGGTCGTGCGCTGGCCGTTGTGGTGACAAGTCGCAGACGAGAAAGTACCCAAGTTTTCCTGTCAGGAGTCCTCATTTAGAGGAGCCCGAAGACAAATGGAACTCACTGTACATCCCAAACTTAGAAGTGCGCCATCTTGGGAGCACACACCGTTCTGTGGGTAACTTTAAAAAGCAAATAACAAATCAGTCAACTAGTAATGGGAAGATGACCCATAACCTCAAATACCTGACCCAGAGTAAAAGTGAGTTTGGAGATAAGTGTTGCTATGTCACGCGCCGGAGAGCTTACCTCTTGCTGTTAAAAGACTTCAAGGAGTTGAAGAAAAATAATTTTAAGGTGAGTACTGGAGACCTGGAAGAAAGTGGTACGTTGGGGGTAATAACTTTTTTTAAAGGCAGCTTTTTCTGTGTTTATTCTATAGGGCGTAATTTAGTTTAGCCTAATTTGCCACTATAGTATTGTTATTTAACTAATCTATTTCATAATAATACACTTAATAAATTATTTCATAATAATAATAATCGTTATCAATCTTGAGCATTTGGGCTGGGTAATTAAGCCCTGAATATAAGGGTCTATCAGATAATAAGTGTAGGTGTAGGGTTGTGCTCATTAATTACAATACTATACATAGTATCTTATTTCAACTATCAGAAGCCTAGGTCTCAGAAAGGTTCAGTAAAGATTTGGCCCTAGGATTCCATTTCAGGGTTTTCCAACTCCAAAGTCCTTGCTCTTAATTCTTGTATTCTGCTACTTACTATCTAGTGCTTTTTCCTCCCTCCCTGCCTTCCTTCCTTTCTCCTAATGTCTCCTATAATACTAAAATGCCTTGCTCATGGGTGAGGTTCCCAATATCCATGGGTGCCTCCAGCTGATTTATCACATAAAGTATGGAGAATAAAAACCAGAAAAGAGGGGGAAAGAGAGAGTGCTTAAGAGAAAGAATCGAAAGAAAACAGCCATAAGAGGAGAATATAGAGTGTTACCAACAATTGCTTCAGGTAGCATTGTTCTGATTCCACCCCTGCTAAAAATATTGCTAGGAACTATTACTGAGTTCTAAAAGCAAATATCCCAGAGGTATATTAACCTAACATTTGATTTTCTTTCTGTTCAACCTGAATTTTCTGGTGCTCTGGTGAAAGAGAATTTGATGAGGAGGAAAAAGATACATATTTATAGATAATGTAAATAATTAATTATAACATATCTAGTGCTTTTTTCTCCCTTTTTCATCCAGAGCAGTACCTAACATACTTCATAACTATGTGGTTACTCAGAAATATGTTTGAGGACATTTAAGTGTACTCTCCAGCATAATTGATAAGGTTTTCTATGAAATACATTTTTGTCCCTCTTATTCCGACAATACTTAAAGTGTAGGAAAAATTATTTTTATATACAAGCATAATTTTGGATTTGTGTTTTTCTTAATGCAAATTTTCTTGCTTCATGCCTTCCATATCACATCTATACAACTTTACAAAAGCTCAAAGAAACATGACTTCCAATTATTTCCTTCTTTTCTAATTTGAATCTTAAACCAACTGCAGCAGGGGTTCTTAACCTTTTTTGTTTCACGGACCCCTTTGCCAGTCAGGTGAAAACCACGGACCCCTTACTAAGTCCACACCATATTGTGTATTATTTAATAAATATATCACACCCACACCAACACGTCCCACAAGAATAATGTTTATTTCAATTTCAATTCAAGCTCATGGACCTCTAGTTAAGAACCCCTGAACTACAGACTTACATAAACACTGTATAAGCCACACGCCCCAATCTTGGCCACCTAGTCCCACTTATGATTTACTTGCTTATTTTTAATTTTCAATTTACTGTTTCATGTGTTTCCTGGAAGCCATCTTAACTTCTATGTAATAAGGCAATATTCAACGCCTCCCCAAACAAGGAAAAGGAAATTTAGAGGTGTTACAACTCAGTGTATCCTGGTCTGTTTTTCAAAATGTAATAATAAATACTGAGTCTTTTTCTGTCTGTTTTGTTTTTTTTTTTGAAAGGGTATTACTGCCTTTCCTGTAAGTGAAGATTTTATGGAGTGGGTAGCTGAAATAGAAGGTCTACAGGATACGATTTGGCATGGTTTGTGGTTTCAAAACATTTTTAAAAGTTTTTATGTCATTATTAGCCCATCTTCTTTAAATATATAATAAGGTTACATTATATAAATTTTCTAGACTTCTTTATATATATGTTTAAATTATATAAATTCTCAAGAATTCAAAAAATATTCACATCACTTTTTTCATTATGTGCTTTGTTTGCCATTTTAAACATAGATGGAAATTTGGGGGTTTGAATTTTCCTTTATGCCAAATCTTAATGTTATTGCATTTTAAAGAAACATGTATAATAAAACATCTCCATTAAGAATAGCTTCTGGGGAGCAGATGTGGCTCAAGGAGTTGATTGCCTGCTTCCCACACGGGAGGTCCCAGTTTTGGTTCCCAGTGCCTCCTAAAAACAACAACAACAACAACAAAAACAACAAGCAAACAGACGAAAAAATCAACTAAGGGGAGCCAGTGTGGCTCAGTGGTTCAGTGCTGGCTTTCCACATATGAGGTCCTGGTTTCAATCCCTGGCCCTGGTACCTCAAAAAAA
>JAQZBX010063484.1:0-16682 GCA_029593785.1 Cabassous unicinctus | reverse complement strand
GGTTTTCAATAACATTTATAAAGCCATTCGAGACACAAGTGTATTGAAGTAATACTAAATTCAACTGAAGCCTTATTACTAGGGATATATAAATGTGTTGGTATTTTCCATATCTTCAGAAAACACATTATAAAGCATTTTATTAGCTTTGTGTTTCTGGGTCAAATTTGGTCCTGACCCAACAGACAACTAAGTTTCAGAACAATGTCTTTTGAAGATTCATATTTCTCATAGGAACAAAGCCTGAAGAAACTGTTATAGTCATAATGAGATTTGGGAGACAGGGGTTCTGAAGTGGGCAGTGTCCCTTTATGGCAAGTTCATGTTTATTCACATTTACTAAATCTTTTGAGGTAACCTGTGTCCCCAGCAGGAAATTAGCAGAGGAAGTAACTAACTTCAGTGGATCAATAAGGGAGAATGGATATACATATTTCCTTAAGGTGGAGGATTCCTCATTTGATACAGCATCATTCTGGGACTTCCTACTTTGTAAAGGCAGGCATCAGACTTCCCAATATAAAAAATAAACAAACAACTTGTCTGTATTGTCTCCTTCCTCCTTCCCTCCAGTTACAAGAAAGAACATCTCTCTCATCCCTTTTAAAGTGATTCTTTCCATGTGTAACTTGTATTATCTGCATCATATAACTTTCTATAACTAGCAACATCTTTATGTCTTAGTGAAAACAAATTTCATAGTAAAACCATCTGGAGGTATGTTTAGATTTACTGTCTCTTTTGTAAACTTATTCTTCTCCAAACCTTAATGTTGAAATACTCAAACATCAATCTAGCATCCTCATCTCTTCCCATGATTTAATTTCTCCCTAAGTGAACCCGTCTGCTAATCACTACATTAATTATGAGTACTGTAACCGTTGGGGAATTCGACGTAATTATGAATTCCAAAAATATAACTGGATCATGCCTGTAATCTGATCTGTTAATCTGGGCATGATTGAATTATGATTAGGGCATTGACTGGGCCATGTCAGTCAGTAGGGTGTTGAGACCCACCCCCTGGTGGGTGGGGAATTGAATTTAAAAGGCAAGGCAAAGAACAGAGTTGAAGCAGTCTTTTGAGAAGCAGTTTTGATGATGGAAAGAAGGCCCCAGGAGAAGAGAAGCAAGCTGTTCACCTGATCGTCTACAGCCGACCTTGTGGAGGAAACAGGAGCTAAGCCCGGAAAGAAATGCAGCCCCGGGAAGAGAGGAAGCCAAGAAGCCTGAACCCTGGGCAAACGTCGGCAGCTGTCTTGCTCCAACACGTGACAATGGACTTTGGTGAGGGAAGAAACTTATGCTTTATGGGCTGGTAACTGTGAACTTCTACCCCAAATAAATACCCTTTATAAAGACCAACCCATTTTTGGTGTTTCACATTAGGACCCCTTTGGCTGACTAAGACAAGTACATTCTTCTAGTGAGGAACAGATACTCATATTAAACTTTCAAATGGACATCTCCACTTGAAGAAACACCCAAAATCCACTTTGTTTGAATATAAGCCCTTGCTTTCACCATTATATTTCTTCTAAAAGTAAATGGCATCATCATCAGCCAAATTTATGCAAGGTAGAAACTTAGGCCCATCATCGATGTGACCATCAATAAGTTTATCTTTTTTATCCTTCATATCAAGTCCCCAAAATTACAAATAACACCTAAATATTTCTTAAATATGCTCATATCTTATTAACTCTTCGACCTACAATGGTCAATGCAAGTTTTAAGCAGGAAGAAGATATCTTATGATCTAATGCAGTTGTTTCATTAAATAAAGGGCAAAATGATTAAAAAATAAGTGTAGGAATTTGTACTTGTTATAAGAAGTATTAGGAATAAAAAGCAAAATGCCTCCTCTGAGTCTGGTGTTCTTTTCACTATATCAATACTAGTTAATGTGTTGAAATAATGCAGACCTTTTATAAGTCTAAATTCTATACCTCCTTCAATATCCACATCCTTACATTAGCCCTATATTGGTTTAGCCTTCTTGAACTTTATCAACTCTGAAGAAATAGCCCGTTTTTTATTTTTATATTATCTGTGGCATTTTGATATTATCTATGAATTCTAAAAAGAGATATAGACTATGTATGTAAACTGGTTAGTTCCTCTGGGTATGATACCCTTTGATTGTATTACATTAAAAGTTACATTTACTTGATTAAATTAAGATTAAATCTTTGATTCAGTTATGTCAGTAGGGTATGGAATACCCACCCCCTTGGTGGGCAGACACTTATACAGCAAAAGACACAGCAGAGTAAGAGACAGCTCATTAGACACAGCAGAGGACCTGGCAAGAGAGATGAGCCTGCTCATCTACAACTGGCCTTATGAAGAGAACAGAACTGAGCCAGGAAAGAAGCCCCAAGGAATGTGATGAGCCTTATGCCAGTCTATAGATGAGATCAGAAGAAGCTGGGACCATGGAGCCTTAAGAAGAAGGCGGCTCAACCCTCACCGACATCACCCACCATCTTGCTCCAACATGTGGCAAATGACTTTGGGTGAGAAAGTACCTCTTATGGTACCTTGAGTGGACTCTTTAGGATCTTGTGACTGCAATCTTCTAACCCAAAGAAATACCCTTTATAAAAGCCATCAGAGTTCTGGTACTCTGCATCAGAACCCCTTTGGCTGACTAATATGAGATACAACAGAGTGGTTTGTTTTACTATTGATTGGGAATAAAAATCACCATAGAAAAAAAATTTTTAATTCCTTCAATCAGTTTGGCATTTGAAATTTTTAACAAACATGTATTATCATAATTCATGGATTATTCTCAAATTATTACCTCTGTTTTCTTCACAATATAAATCCAAGAGAAGTAGGGAAATCAGTTATCAGGAACTCTCATGTCTAATTAATTTCTAAAAGTTTGGGCCTGACACCAGATGTGGGTAATCTAGTGATCCTGGGGAAGGGAAGTTACTCAGCTGCAGTCCCCTGCCCAGTGACAGGAGGGGCAGGTTTGATGAATGAAAACATTATCCAAGGTCATTCTTCTATAATACAAATGTACTTAACTACCCAAGATTTCTGCTTCACATTTTCTACTGTTCCAAATCCTTATCTGGCATACAGGACCCTTCAATACTTGACCAATTCAGATAGTTTTCTGTCTTCTCATCTCAACTATAAATCTTTGGTCCAACCATGATACATTTTATTTTGTCCCTTTAATATTTTCATAATTTTTAATTTACTTCAGTTATAAAACATCCAATCTCTCTAGAAATATGACTCTTAAAAACTCTTCTTTAGTTGACTTAAAGTTTCACATCCTTCTGGTCTCTTCTTTCCTGGCTTCTTAGAAGTCATAAGTGATGAGTCAGTCATTCCCTGAACTTGCTTACTCTTTAGGGTGAAATGATGAACACACTTGTACCAACAAGATTTTTCTCATCTCTCTAAAATGTTTCTTTAATTTGATGTATGTTTGAACCAACCATTTTTGCCTACAATACTCCATACAACCCAGTACTTGCTATCAGGCAAGAAAGTCAAATGTAGACTCATATATTCACACAAAATTTTCCAAAATCAACATGCAAAAGTTCTTCATTTTCAGAAAAGGAATGTACATGAAAAGACTATTTAGAGTGAAATAATGAGAAATGATTATCAGTGTTTAATTACAAATAGTGAAAGATCTTTGATTAAGATTTTATCCATAAAATAAAATTCAAAATGCAGAGAAAATGTTTTATATATTAAAATACAGGTTATAATAACAATAATAAATATTATTAAATGTATTTTCAAGATATAAAATATTCTAGAGTGGTAATTCATCTCAAGAAATAGAATTCATAGTTAGGCAGGTAGAATTGGTTAAATGATTCAACTATATATTCAACTATACAATTAGAGAGTGAGGCTACCTCCAGCTGCTATGTTCACCATTTTTAATGTATGGCTTTAGTTCTCATGGTGTTTTTGCCCACTTACACATCTCTTCCAAATTTTAAGTGGATAGAATATAGGGTGAAATAAGTCTTTTGCTTCATGATAGTGTGCTCAATGTGTAGCCATCCTAACAACATCCAGCTCTGAAACTCTGAAAAGAAGTAAGCTAGTTGTACATCTACAGCTATGGGGAGGCTGTAAGACTGAAGAACTGCATTGTTAGTAAATGAACAATGGACAGGATAAATGGCCTTATGAATGCCTTGAATGTTTCCATGTTCATATTAATCTTGTAAAGGGTTTAGCATTTAAAATGGATCTCATATTTGCTACTTAAATAATACATTCTGAAGAGAAGACACTGAAGCATAAATTGAGTAAACATTTCACCATATGCTGCTTCTGGGTCATAGCAATGTCAGGACTAGGAGCATATATTCCAAATTAGTTTTAGAAGTTAAAAATTGAGTAAGCAACTAACTAAAAGGGAATAAAATGGCCAATGTATGATCCTTCTCGAAGGTTTTCTTCACAGTATTACTTTTAGGAAAACTTTTGAGAATCATGTGTAATTTATTTATGGAATATTCCCTAGCACTTTCAGAAGAGCCCCTTTAAATTCTTTGTTCCTCAGAGTATAAATAAGTGGGTTTAGCATAGGGGTAACCACAGTGTAGAATAGAGGAAACAAAATTTCCCTGGTCTTTGTATTTACTCTTGGCTGGCTGCAGATATATGAAGATGATGGTTCCTAGAAGATGAAGACCACTAACAGGTGGAAAAAGCAGGTCACAAATGCTTTCTGTCTCCCAGTGGTTGACTTGATCTTCAACACTGCATGGGCAATGTAGCCATAAGAGGCCAGGATGAATGAGACAGGCACTACAAGAAAGATGACACCAGCCACAAAAAGTTCAACCTTGTTGAAAATGGTGTCCACACAAGCCAACTTGATGAGCACATGGACCTCACAGATGAAATGGTCCATTTGGTGATGACCACAGAAGGGCAGCTGAAGAGAGAGAGTAGTCTGTCCCAGGCTGGTGGCCACCCCACTGAGCCATGCCATGGAGGCCAGGATCATGCAGAGATGGGGATGCATAAAGACAGTGTAATATAGGGGATGGCAGACAGCAATTTATTAATTGTAAGAATCACTGTGAGCAAAACACACTCCATGGAACCCAGTGCATGGAAGACAAAGAGTTGAACAACACAACGACCATAGGTAATGGCATTCATGGGATCCCACAAGTTTACTAGGAGCTGGAGAATCACACTGCTGGTGAAGCATAGGTCCAGAAAGGAGAGATGAGAAAGGAAGAAATACTTTGGCATGTGAAGTTTGGTTTCCAGACGAGATATCAGTATGATGATGGTATTACCTAAAATGGTTAGTAAATACAAGATCAAGATGATTATAAATAGAATCTTCTGTAACTGAGGATGATCAGAAAACCCCAACAGGATGAAACCTGTCAGGCTGTTCTTATTGGCACTCCTCACCATTCCCATTTGCACAGTAATTTCCAGAATGCTCAGGCATAGCTGAGAAAGATGGCATATTATACAAGATCAAGTGAGTGGCAATGTCACCTCTCATAAAAGTGTACTATGTAAAACTGGTATAAGTTTATGTCCTCAGAGCTAGTAATTTGCATCTATCTATTTTCCTAATGTGTGCATTCTACCCATTTCACTTCTTAGTTGTCTTCTAATATTCTCCAAAATAGAGAACAATGGGCATATTAAAAAACACCATCATCTGCTATAGGAAATGCTTTAGACCATTGCTTCTTTCCAATGCCATAAAATTTACCCTTTTATATTAACATATCTTTCTAGTTACAGGAAGGAGGAAATTAAGATAATTCCAACTAAAGACAGAAAACTGAATTTTTAAGAAATTTCCTATTATGTAAAAATATCTCTCATCATCAAGAATTGTGGAAATTATTTCTAAAGTTACATTGTTGAAATAAATCAGATGTGATTATCATTAACTAAAAAACAACTCCTGAGAGCTTATATGACTTGCTCAAAGGCATCTGTTTACCGAGAAAGGCAAAGCTTAGATGCATTTCTTCTGAATCCGTGGCAAAGTTGATTTTGATTCTACTCACTATCTATGTTTCATCTTCCTCCCACCAGTCTTTGCTTTCCTTGGTTTTTGCCTGCTTCCTTTTTCAGGGACCAAGGATCCTTTTGACTTTTAGGAAATGAAATGGTATCTGTTATTTATATAACCCTATGTATTTAAATTTCTTTTCCTGGAATCATTTGCATTCTAACCATCATTCAAAGTGTGAATGCAAAAGGATCTTTACTTCTAAATGAAGAAACCATATGTGATTTATGAAATGACACTACTCAGTAAGCTCTTAACTATGGAGGTAATATAGAAGGCCAGTCCTTTCTTCCAATCTAATGTTACTAATGAGCCTTCCCTCAACCCTACAGAAAAATAAAATAGTCCTTTAATATTATACACTCCTAAAACCTTTGTTTTTAGATGTTTGAATTGTCTAACTTGTATGTCTTTTCCTTCCAATAGCAGGTGATTTCACAGCATCCAAACCCACTATACTCTCTCAAAAATCCACCTGGCAGTTTGCACTATATCTATCATTTTATACCTGTTTGATTTCCCCAAGAGAGTTCTGAAACAGCTCAAGTCAACTAGTACATAGCTGATATCACTGTCGAATGAATGAAGGGGTGCTTAAAAATATAGTGGGGAAAAAAAACTTTCTAGTTCTCCTGAACGTAATTTCTCATAATGATAATTAATATTTAACTTATTTCCAATGCAATTCCAATTACTTCATGTTGGAATGAAATTTCAAAATATGTATTTTTTGAATTTCATCAGTATTTCTTCAATTAAATTATTTTGAAAATAATATTTTAATTATTTTGAATAATATTGAACAAAATTATCTATAATATTAGAGACCCTCTTTATTTAAATAGACCATCTATGATAACTTCCTTCCTAAATATGACATTTTCTTGATAAATCTATTTTATTCCCTTGGACCTTTGTAGATCCCCATAATATCTCCATTTTACTAACTAAATTCACTTAAACAATATAGTAATGAAGTAAGGAGAGCCAGTTCTTTTCAACTTCAAGAGATATGATTGGATCTCCTAGTATTAAATGAAAGTTAACTTTGCAAACTTCCCACTGTATTTGTCCTATTACTTCTGGGTGGGCATGGCCTGATGAATATCTGAAATGACACAGGGATAGTAATTGCCAGCACCTCATACTTATTCATTGAACTAATCAGGAAAAGGCATATCACTATGTACTCTTCAAGGGTCCATAGTGATGTCTTAAGTAGAACTAGCAACACTAATAGAGAAATTCCTGTCATAGATCCATGGGACAGAAAATGTTTCTGCTCAACCCTGTTAAATGTTCAGTGAGATAGGTGACTTAGTACAATGTCCTGAATTTAGAACCCTAATCCATCTACTTGTGATCTCATCCTCACCCTCTGCATAAATGACTCAAATTTCTAATCCCCCATGAATTGTAATTGCCATGAGTACACGTGGTTCTACCCTTATTCATAGTATTAATGTGATTAAGGGGCACTTATAAATGTGGCAACTTGTCATCAATTTCACCTCAATATTGAAATTACAAAAACAGAAACACCCTGCAATATCCTCATTATTAACTTTTTCATTTTCCCCCACAGTCTCCAAGTAGGAAGCATCAAGCATCTTATTTATATTCCAAAAATAATTATGTCCTTTAAAAATTGATTTTCTTCCGGTAAATTTTATGCAAAACTAACTATTACTAGTCAGCCCTTTGTCACTGCAAGTCAGACCCTACACAATGTCCTTTCCTGTTGGTGAACTCCCAAGTAACTGGCTTTATAGTCCATGCACATATATTTTGATTATGAACATATCCCCAATCATTATGAATCATTAAAGTCTTCATACTAAACATTCATGAGCCAACGCAAGGACAGCAACTGGATATCCAGGCATTTTCCACAGGTGCATAGCAGAATACAAGGAAAGTAATTAACTCATATATATATACCATTTAACTTAAACTTGTTTAATAATTACATTTTTCTGAATATGTGAAATATCTTCATTACTCACTACAAATATCATTATGTGACTGAAAGTAGAAAAGTTTAAAATGAATTCTAAAAAAAACACTTGTTTTTAAGGAGAGATAGATATTGGTTGAGTGAATGCAATATTTCCATAACATCACTTTAAATCTAATAGCATTAACAAAAGAAAAGAAAATGCAGAAGAAATATCTCTCTAAATAGGAACAGTCCTAACACTAAGGAACACCCATAAGCCTATATCACATACTCCATAGATCACTTGCCTGATACATTGAAACTTTATAAAAAACACTTGGAAACAGAAAGCAAAACCCTCCTTACTATGCACCACCCTATGTATCACTTACCTTGGAAAAGAAAAGGTAGTCTTCAGCAGGCCACAGGACATCAAATATCCTATTAGAGGAGTGTTTCCATATAGAAGATGGTTCCATTGCTGGGAATATTAGCTCTGTTGATAAGTGGCATGGTTGGAAGCCAGTGGAGGGTCTAGATATGGTTCCAGAGGACAGTTATCATTTATTTTGAGGGAAAGCTATTGGGAAAATTATATCAGAATGAAACTTCCAGATATCCACTGTACTTTCCCAACAAGTGACTGCAGGACATAACATACACTAAAAAATCACCAGCATTTATCCTCCAGTTCAAGTTTTAAAAAGCCAAGTAAAACAGCACTCAGGAAAACATTGAAGAAAAAGCAAAACAAACTCTCCCAATATATTTAGGGAAAGAGCAATCCTGGATGATTGTATTCTCCCAAAAACTATGGGTATGCAAAAAAGATAAAATATAATACCTCAATTTCATACACTACAAAATCTATTCTATTAAAATAAGGCAAAACACATAAAATAACAAAAGAAGAAAAGGCTCATAAGAAACAAAAGGTGGGTGAAGGATGTGCATTTGAAGGAGAATTGCTCCAAGAAGCAGTATAAATATTGAAAAGGTGAAATTTTCCTCTAAAGTTTGAAAAATACTAAAAGAACCTGGCATTATTGACACAAAAGATTTGAAACAAAAGCAGATGTAAAAGGCAGATTGCCTGAAATATTTAAATAAATTTAGGAACTAAAATTTTAAGGAAACATAAACCATATTTGGGAAGGCAGAAATAGAGCTTAAATAAGGATAAGCTTGAGTAACTTATATAGACTGCAATAGAAAGAAATAAAGAAAAAAATATTAAGAAGATGACATTAGAAAGTCAAACAGCAAAATTACAACATATCCTAAATTTCACAGTTAGTTATTATTCTTTACATCAGAAGGTCACTTTGTAATATCATGAAAGCTAATTTCAAAGGTAAAGCAGCAATTTTTTTTACTTTCATGATGGGAATTTATTAACTCACACAGTTACAGTTGTGAGGCTGAGAAAAAATGTCCATATCAAGTCATCATCAGGAGATGCTTTCTTCCTGAGGACTAGCTACTGGGTGATCTTGGGCTCATCTGTCACCTGGCACGGCACATGGTGGCATATGCTGGCAAAGCAGTAATTTTTTCAGTTAGTTTATAACCATTTATATTACACAATTCACACTGAAGACAGCAATAATAAGATTTCATGCATAAAATATAACAAATGATTTAAAGCATGCATGCAGGTGATATAAGGTTTGTGTCATTGGCTAGGTTTTAATGAAAACATTGATTACATGTAGAGTAGAAGTTTTGATGTTTATATTTTCTAACTAATCACTGGTAAAACTGAAATCGATAACAAAAAGCTAGTCAATTCTGAATTTTTAATTAGAATATGTTAGAATATATCATTCAAAAGAAAACTGAGTATCAAAACAGAAGAATATTCACAGTTCTCAACTTCTCATTCAACAACATAAAATAAGAAAATAATTAAGTTAAAGAAGTTAGAAAAGTACCACAAAATAAATCTTAGAAGAAAAATGATTAAAAGTCAATTTAATTTTAATTAAAATTAAACAAAAGCAAGTATGAGTAACAAAAAATTCATAAATAAAAGATACAGGGAACGGATGTGGCTCAAGTGTTTGAGCACCAGCTTCCCACATACAAGGTCCTGGGTTCATTCCCTGCCCCTGGTACCTGAAAAAAAAAAAGAAAAAGGATAAAGATACAGAAACAAAATAAAGAGTCTAAAAGTACTTTAAAGATAATAATAGAAAGTTAACAAATAGAGTAAATTTTGTAAATATTTAGGTAACATTTTAATAGAGCTTATTTCATAAACAGATTTCCATATAAGTAATTAAAACATTATAATGTAATCAATTTTCATTTGTAGTCAGAAAGCTGTAATATAGCTACACAAAACACCATCATTAAAACTTTAAATTACATTAGGTTTTTTGTAGATTGATTGATTTCCCTAATTATAAAAATGCATCTTAGAAAGAATTAGGTTGTCTAATTAAGACCCAATGAATGATGCCAACAATTGCTCCTTCCACCAAAAATACCTAAGGAGTCTCTTCAAAGGGTCAATGTATCCCTTACACCCAGGTCTTCCCAGATGCCTTGTATGTATTTCTTTCTTCTTTCAGTGCAACTATCCTTCCCTTGGATCCCATGCACACTAGGGCATGGGCCCTAAGCCATGGCATAGCCCAAACTTTTGGACTTCCTAATATGGATACTTTTTGGACCTTTTCCCAGAACCAATCAATGGGGACCCTGGAGCATTCCATTGGCTAGGGTTTTCTAAATTCTTGGTAACACTGCTGGGTCCCCATAGTCATAAATCACTTAAGAAACACTGATTCATTCCACCCTCAGAGAACCAGATGCTCATAATAAACTGAGTGCTGCTTGTACTCTGTCCTTAAATATCTGCTTCGAAGTATTTGCAAGCTTCTAGCTCTTTTCATGTCTAACACTGTCCTGTCTGAATGTATCATTAGCACTGATAAAAGATGCAGCTTCCCTTGTGCTGGACCTCATTCATAACTCCACACATCCACCTGGTGCTCTTCTCTCTTGAGGAACTGTTCTAACTGTGCTAATTTGTGAGAGTCTGTCTCTATCCCCACTTCTGCAGTTTATTCCCCTTGGTTATCTCCATTAGAAATTCCACATAAATCAGCAATTTATGTAAATCCTATGTTGTGACTTGACCCTAGTACTGATTATTTTTCTCTTTGAAAATAGTATATCAGTTTTTCATGATGTGTTTGCAGCTCATGGCTGAATGGAACTGAACCCATAAATTATTCTTCTTAATGTACTTTTTTAGAATACAAATGTTGCTATGAATCATTCATCTGTCTAGCCTATTCTGCTACACTCTTCTTTACTTTCCAAAAACCAACAACAAAACATAAATTTAAAGTTATTTTTAATCCTAAATACCACTGTTTACCCAAACAAAATAGAGATAACTCTAGGCCAGGAGGTCATATATCTTGTCAACTAATTAATTATGACTTTTATATTTTACTGCACATAGAGAAAACATGATGTTAAAGCTATTAACGAGAATCCAGATGCTGGATTTCAAATTAGTCCTTTTATGTTGTCTTAGATTATGACAGGCTATTTTGTCTTATAAAATAGAAATTCTGCATTTGTTTCTGTTTCTTATGGTTTGTTTTTGATGTCCAATATCAAAACAACAAAAGTGGCTTTTTCAACTATGGACTAAAGTAGATTTATTATTATTCTAGTAATGTAAGGACTTGTAACATTGATATAAAGGCAGTGGTCACCAGAGCTTCTGAGGCAAGGGAGAGGGAATGATAAGTATATGGGGCATTTTGGAGACATTGGAATTATTCAGCATGACATCACAATGATGGATACAGGGCATTATAAATTTGGTCAAAACTTATAAAATTGTGTGAAGCAAAGTGTAAACCATAAGGTGAACTGCAGACCATGGTCAGTAGCAATGCTTCAATATGCATTCACCAATTTTCACAAAAGTGCCATCAAATGAAAGATGTTGTTAATGGGGAAAAGTATGGGAGGGAGAGTGGAGTGAGGTATATTAGAATCCCCTACATTGAAGATATATTTCAATGTAACATTTATGTAATCTAAAGTTTCTTTAAAAAAAGAAAAAAAAGAAATTGCATTTAAAACAGTTTTTAAACTTGAGCCATGTATCTTCTCAATAGGACCAGGAGATTAGGAGATGTAGCATGAGAAAATACAGTATAATAATATAGAAAAAAAATATGATCATTTTAATTGTCTTTGGCAATGTTTGTAACCCTGAGCTTTTCAGGAGATTTAGTCTGCAATTACATAAAGGGGCAGAAAATATGGTAGGTTGTGATGGGTACCCTATTTTAATCTCCATAAGGAGCTCAATTGCTGGGAAATTTTGTAGTCAATAAGTAAGATAAATTAATTGGGCTGATAATACATATCCTTTTTATATTAATATATTGTATATATACAATATATTATTAATATATATTAATAATATATTGTCTTTTTATATTAATAATATTGTCTCTAGATGCTGAAAAGAGGATTCATGAATGTGTATTACATGAAGAAAGCTTAGGGTCAGAAGATTGTTTTTACCTTTCGCAAGAATCTAAAATTTCAGGTATGATCAATTTAAACCCATACTTTGATGAACTTTCACAGACGTGATATTGGACATCCAAAATAAAAAATATAAAAAGGAAACAGAAGGAAACCCAGAATTTCTATTCTATAAGAGACAACATTCTGAAATACTCTGAAACAACATGAAAGGATAATTTGAAATCCACCATCTGGATTCTCTTTAGCAGCTTTAGCGTTATGGTTGCTCCAGGTACAATAAAGTATCCCACCTGACCATCATAATTGGGCCACTGTTGGCTCTTTTCTGCATACTTACATCCAACCAGGCAAATGCATCTGGTCTCAGGATTTACTTCTGTGTTCATGATATCTCCAGCTGCCTGTATTCTGAGAGGAAATAAATTGACATTCCTAGGTCAAGGACCCACTGTCACAGGAGTTCTTGGAGAAGGAACAAACTGGACAACAAATATAAAATTCCAAGAAACAGAAGCAGTGCAGTTGTTGCAGGGTCCTGTTATTAATTTCCTGCACAAAGTGGATGTCAGTATACCTAGAAAGGGGACAATTCCTCTTTCTTACTTCTCTGGAAGATGGTGAGAGTATGTTAAAATCATCTTGTGTGAGTTTGGTGCACAGGTAAAGTTAACCCTTAGTGATGAGGAAGAAGTATCACAATGTGGAATCCTGGGTGGAAGCTATCTCTCTGGAGGCTGAGTCTCTCTTCAACAGCTCCAAAAGGTATCATTCTTGGAACATGCAGCCAGGTGTATAACATGGATATGCCTATTTCAAATAATGGAAAGAATCAAATGACTTTCAAGCTAGATGTTGGGGCTTGCTGGGAAATAAGTTTGGAGAAAGTGAGCCCAGTTCTCTCACTCATAAGAAAAGAACTTGAAAGTCGGAAACCCAGTGACTCACCTCCTCGATAGGCATGGAGCTTATGCAGGGGAGAAAAGAAAGAACAAAAAATGGTTAGTTGATGTGGCATCATCACTCCCCAGAGAGGCAAGAGAATTACTATCTTTCCTCTATGGGAATTATGTAGCTCATTAAAATGTCCATAATAGAGGATCCTGGGACACAGTCATGAAAAAAAAAAAAAAAGAAAGAAAGCTGCTGTTTTGCAGTAAGAGGTCAGTAACTTAATCTGACAAGATCACAATCACTTGCAAATTAAATTAATTCTGATTACTCCAGTATAATTTCTGTATGAGGCAGCAGAAAAAGAGTATCATTGAGTAGTCTATAGAGAAATAGCCTCATGCATAAATCCCTTGAATAACTGGTTCAGAGATCAAGTTATCTACTGACTGAATTTTTAGTGAAAACTAAATGTCAGGCGTTCTTGTTATGTATGCTGTTCTCACTACTTTAAAATGTCCATTTTACATTTCTGAGCTGACTTTAAATGAATAATTCTATTCCTATTCTGCTTTTCTTATATTAAAGTACCTCAATTATAAAAATTGAGTCATTTGAAATAGGAGAATCTCCATTCTCACATGGTTCTCTAATTCTCCATTCATACTTATCAACAATTTCCAAAATCTACATTGTAAGGAAAAAATTATTTTTGCTTTTCCATTTCTCAGTTTCCTGGGAATTCAGAGATTTTTGTGGCTTTCTCAGTACAAGGGATAGCATTCCAGTCTAACCATGTCCTGCTTTATCATGCAAATCTATCTTCTGACTCTTCTAATAACTTTTAAGGAAATGTACTCTCTGGCCTCAAAATGGATACCACCTGTGGCAGTTTGATATTATTTATGGATTTCAAAAAGAGATGTTTCATTATGTTTGGAAACTGGTCTCTTCTTCTGGGTGTGATACCCTTTGATTTTATTAGATTCAGTTGAGATGCCTTTGATTAAATTATGTTAAGATTAGGGCTTTGATTTGACCACCATCATTACGGTGACTCAGTTTGAGTCCCTGCCCCCTTTGTGGGGTATATAAAAGGACACTCAATCAATGAGACACACAAAAGTAGATACACAGAGAAGATACCCAGAGGAAGAGAGACAGCTCCATAGACACAGCAGAGGGCCTGGAGTGAGATGAACAGTTTGCCTGATAGTTTGCAGCTGAAGAGATCAGAGCCCTGAGCAGCTAAGAAGGCCCAGAGAGAAATGAGCCTTCCAGCCTACAGGTGAGATCAGAAGAAGCTGGGCTCATGAAGCCTAAAGGGGAAGAGGAAGGCTGAACCTTCACAGACATTACCCACCACCTTACTTCAACACATGGCAACAGACTTTGGTGAGGAAGTACCTCTTATGGTACCTTGAGTTTTACTCCAAATAAATACACTTTATAAAAGCCAAGAGACTCCTGGTACTTTGCATCAGCAACCCTTTGGCTGACTAATATACCACCTGAAGACTTTTTGGGTACTATACAAACTGGCAATCTCTTTAAAACTCACTTGTACATTTTTTTCCTTTCTTATACATAAATTATCTGTCATTAGGAAATAGTAATATAATTCTTTCCTCCTTCAAGTTGAGTCTTCAGTGTCTGCTGGTTTGTGGCCTCTACCTGTTGCAGTGGGGGCAGCATCTAGCTCTGTTGCAACAGGAGGCAGCATTTAGCTCTGTTGTGGTGGCATCTAGCTCTGCTGCAGCAACATCTGCTTCTCTTCTTTTAGGAGGCACCGGGACCTGAACCCAGGACCTCCCATATGGTAGGCAGGCGCCCAAATGGTTGAGCCACATCTGCTTCCCACCCTGATTTTAGTTTTGATGTGTTAATTTTGAGAGTGCTTAAAACACCCAGGTAGAGATGGAGGATTAGAGAGGCAGAGGGATCACCTCTTTCCCAGAAAAATATCTAAAGGACAGGAGAGACTCCCTGAAGGGCTGTTTTGGGCTCAGGACAATAGGGGAAGGTGAGACCCAGAAGAGAGTGGGGTGAAGGAAAGGAGTCTTGTCTGGCTGGAAAAATCCTCTTAGTAAAGCTGCAGCAGCAGCTGCTGGTACCCATCTCCCCACCCTCAGAGTACAGGAAACTGCAGTGGCTGTGGACTGCAGTAGCTGCAGACTGAGAGGGTTGCATCTCCTCTTCCCCAAGTGAAAGTAGATGAAGGGAAACAGTTTAAAGCAAATTCAGAGTTTGGCCACTGAATGTGGTGTGCTTTGTCCCATGAGTCACACACTTCTAGGCCTGGTGGGGCCAGGAAATTGTTTGCCCCTAGAGCTATCAGTGAGCTATAGATAATTTGCCTTCTCAAACACTGGCTTTACTGTCCTGGGCTAGTTGCTGAGGAGGCAGAAAGAGGGAGGGTAAGTACAACCAAGGGAGAACAACTTCTGATAAACTTTGTTTGCAAGGCTTGGCCTGCCCTGAGGACATTGCTTCTGCAAGGCCAGTCCCAGTGGGGTTCAAGTGAATGCATTTCCCCCTAAGATCTGGGGTCTAAGCTAATAGGGCTGCCAAAGAGCACCATCAGCTGGCAGACCAGAAAAGTGCATGAAAGGGAAGGAAAAATAATACTAAAAAATTTAAGGGGGCAATCAGGTACCTTTACTGCCCCCCCAGGCCCTTGGGAACTGGCCTGGACCCCATTACTGGATCCATAGTCCTGGCTTTAACAAAGAGGTCCAGTCCTAAATATTTAGAAGAAGTTGAACCAAGAATCAAAGAACAGTGGTAGCACACAGCTACTTAACAGTGTATCCCTTCAAAAGAGAGAGAAACTGAACATCAGAGTAAACTCCGCATCCTAATCAAATGCGTATACATCAGCAAAAAATTAACAGCCATACTAAGAAAAAGGAAGATATGACTCGGGCAAAGGAACAAAGCTCCAGATGAGACATAGGGCTTTAAACAACTAATCCATGAAGTTCATACAAATATCCTAAATCAAATCATGGAGTTGAACGACAGCATGGTTAAAGATATAAAAGATATTATGAACACACTGGATGGGAACAAAGAAAAATTTGAAACCTTGGATAGAAAAATAGCAGAGATTATGGGAATGAAAGACACAATAAGTGAGATTAAATATACAATAAAAGCATAAACCGGCAGATATGAAATCTTGGAAAAAGAATCAACTATGTAGAGGACAAACCAGCATAAATTGAAAAGAGAGGAAAAACAGAGATATAAAAGACTGGAAAAACTTGAGGA
>JAQZBX010063483.1:0-16683 GCA_029593785.1 Cabassous unicinctus | reverse complement strand
ATATATTTCCCTCAGTCACTCTTAGTTAAAAGTCTGACCAAATTCATAGTGAGGACAATCTGCAGTTAATATTATGACACTTTAGTTGAATCTATATATTAGCTGCACTTGGGGGTGTGAATGGGAATATGTGTGCACTTATTTATTTAGTAGACCATTCATTCCATACTGCATGATGTCAATACTTAGTCGTTCACAACTAAATAAAACTTTTAAAAGAAAATAAAATACTAAAAGAGCAAATTTGAGAATAGTTAAGGAGAGGTTACATTAACTAACATATAGACTAAAGACTCTAGGTGCCTGAATGGGTGGGATAACTTGTAACTGAGGGGAACTGTTGAAGACTTGCTTCTGTCTGAGGGACATGCATTATATTTGCACTAGCATTATAGACCTCATAGCATTTTATAGAGATTCTAACAAGGGACTCTTTTCAGTTAACTTACTTGCGCAGCACTGGTTTTTCATCATTAACTGGGGTGACCTCTACTGAAATGGTTTTAAGTATTTTATGTTTTCCATCTGACAAATGGATTGTAAAGTCATCAGCAAGGCTCTCAGAGTCATCATGCACATACACCAACCTCATTCCTGGAAGAAGGGTGAAAATAAGAGAGAAAATAAATCTTTCTTAAGATTGAACCATCCCAACACATTTTTTAGCTAATCCTTTTTAATTTACAAGACATTGGCATTAGTAAGAGTTCACTAATTGGTACAACAGATGAAATCAAATTAGTTTTATGAAATGAAAGTGACTTCTTAGCCCATAAAAGATTCTTTATATAAATAATTTAGTATTTGATACAGTTTTATTTAAAATCAGTGAGGAGAGGATCAATTAATAAATTGTATAAGTACAATGGTATCAGAGTGTTTAAATAAAACAGAGAAAATTAGTTAACTATTGGAGGAAAATTATGTTTAGACCTCTACTTTAGACCTCTACCTCAAACTAAACACCAAAGCAAATTCCAGATGGATCAAAACTTAAGTATAAAAAATGTAACTATTTTAAAAACCTACCTAACATTAATATGGAAATGCAAGAAACCTAGAATAATCAAAACAATCTTGAAAAAGAACCAAGTCGGAGCACTCACACTGTCTGATTTCAAAGCTCAAAGCTACATTAATGAACACAGTGTGATATTCACATAAAGATAGACATAAATATCAATGGAATAGAATTGGAAGTCCAGAAATAAGCCTTTACATTATGGTCAATTGATTTTCCACAAGAATGCCAAGACAATTCAGTGGGGGAAATATTCAACAAATGGTGCTGGGAAAACTGGATCTTCATAGGCAAAAGGATTAATATGGACACCTACCCCACACTAGATACAAAAATTAACTCAAAATGGATCAGAGAACTAAATGTAAGAGCTAAAATAACAAAATCTAAGAATAAAACAGGAGTAAATCTTTGTGAGCTAGTGTTAGGCAATAGTTTCTTAGATATGACACCAAAATCACAAGTGACCAAAAAAATAGGTAAAGTGGACTTCATCAAAAGTAAAAAAGTAAAAAAAGTTGCAAGTGATCCCCTCGAGGAAAAAAAAAAAAACCCACAGAAGGGGAGAAAATATTTGCAAATCATATATCTGATAAGGGTCTAATAAAAAGTCAAATAACCTAATCAAAAAATGGGCAAAGGATCTGAACAGACATTTTTCCAAAGAAGATATAAGAAACTATACAAATGGCTGGTTAATAAACCCATGAAAAGATGTTCAACATCAATAGTCATACAAATCCAACCTATAATGACATACTACTTCATACCCACTAGCATGGCTATAATAAAAAAGATAGACAATGGCAAATGTTGGTGAGGATGTGGAGAAATTGGAACCCTCAATCATTGCTGGTAAGAGTGTAAAATGGTGCAGCCACTTAGAAAACAGTCTAGTTCCTCAAAATGTTAAACATATAGTCACCATATGACCCAGAAATTCCACTCCTAGGTATATACCCTAGAGAAATGAAAACATATGTCCACACATATGTTTTATAGCAGCATTATTCATGATAGTAAAAACAAGTTGAGGTGACCCAATTGTCCATCAACTGCTAAATGGATAAATAAAATGTGGTATATCTGTGAAGTGGAATATTATTTGGCAATAAACAGAAATGAAATACTGATTTATGCTACAACATGGATGGACTTTGAAAACATTATGCTAACCAGTTACAAAAGACCATATATTCCATTTATATGAAATGTCCATAATAGGCAAATCTATAAAGACAGAAGACAGATTACTAGTTGTCCGGAGTTAGGGAGAGGGAGGGATGACGGTTTCTTTTTGGGGTGATAAAAATGTTCTAAAATTGATTGTGGTGATGGTTGCACAACTCTGTGAATATAATAAAAACCATTTACTCATGCACAATAAAAGGCTGAATTTTATGAATTTCACATGAATTATATCTCAATAAAGCTGTTAATAAAACTTAAGAAGAAAAGAGAAGTAAATAGCTTATCTATGGATATAGAAAGTTTTTCTAAATATAAAAACAAAAGAAGAAACTATAAAGGAAAATGACAAATTTTACTTCTTACAATATTTAATTTCTGTACTTAAAAACATGAATTGAAAAGCAAACAAAATATGGAAAAATATATTTGTAATATATGTGACATATAAAACATTAATATATAAAGATATCTTATAAATCAGTATAAATAATCACACTCCAATGGAAAAATGAGCAAGGGACACAAATGGTCAAGTCACAAAAGGTGAAACATATATGGTTAATAAACATAGGAAAATATGTTCATTCTCACAATCTATGAATTTCAATTCAAGACAACAACGAAAGACTACCATTGATCATCAAATTTGCAAAAGGTTTTAAAAATATTGTTATCCATTATTGGTTAGGAAAAATAGACATGCTCATGCACTGGTGGCAATGGCAATTTTTTCCAAAAGTATTATAAATGTTCATCTTTTTACCAAGTAATCTGACTACAAAAGATCTATCCAAAATAAATGCAAAGAAAGTTCACCAAGATGTAAGATAGGTTTATTGGTTTGTAACATAATACCAAGAAACAGGAAGCTACCTTACTATTTGAAAATAGGAGACAGATATGTAAAAATTACAGTGTAATACATCCATATACTGAAACACTGTATAGTTACCAAACTCACTTTTTCAATTACAATTTAAAATAAAATGTAAGAAAATGCTTATAAAAATTGATTAAAAAACAGGTTACATAATACGGTAGCAATTTTGTAAGTTCTCTCTATTTGTGTGGGGGATACGTGTGAGAATACACTACAGTAAAAACAAAAAACCAAACAAACAAACAAAAAGGATCCATAAACGAAAGAAAATAAAAGAGCTGAAAATCTAATCTTTGAGAATTTCACCAAAATATTAACCACATTAATTTATGTGAACTACTATTTTTTTCTTTAAAATGACTTTCCAAACTTTATGCAATAAGCATATAATAAGTAACTTCAAATAATCAGTAAATTTACTTTTTAAAGGTGAGTTTCTTGAGAGAAAATTTGAATTATTATTCCTTATTTCTTTGTCTTAAATATTTGCAACCACATATTCTATTATTTTCTATACATTGTAATTGATCTGGTAATATTTAAACTTCAGAATTTATTTGCAATTGATAAAATTTGATAATTGGTAAAAATTGAGACATATAGGAATTATTTTTTCAAAATCATACATGAGATAACTGCGTAACTATTGCAAAATAAACTTTGAGGTGGAGACATTACACTCTAGTTGGGAAAATAAATCATTAAAAGACATTGGCGCATGAAAATTATTGAACAAGTATTAAAATGAAGCAAGCACAGTGGAAGAATGGTTTGGGTTAATATGCTGGATTCTGAAGGACAGTATTGGCTAGCTCAGTAAAAGAGGCGGAAGGACATTTGAGGCTGAGGAAGCCGAATACATGTAGGTAGAAAGGACAGTGAAATTAGGCAAGGATTCTAGAATTGCATAGTTATCTCAAACATTTAAAATTATTGTTATATATAAAAATTGGGATGGGATTGGTTTAAAAAAAGAGTAATTAAAAATATTCTGGCAGCTATCCTGATGTGTCACTACCCCAAAGAGCAAATGATCTTCTCTGAGAGAGTTATTATATGTGATTCTATATTTGTTTCAAATGGGGAATGTCTGGCAGACAAATCTTTTAAAATTTAGTTCCATGATCTCAGTAGTGTAAAAAAGGATTTTTAAATGATGACATTAAAAGCAGGGGCCAAAATAACAAATGTCACAAACATCATCTTTAATGATACTTTGAAAAGGAAAGAAAACACGCTATTTCCTTTGCAATTACCCACTATTTCTAGCTGGGGCTTTATGCCTTACATTAGCCCAGAGGAAATCCTTGAGGGTTAAGTGAATAAAGAAGGTAAATACTATTTCTTCACTCTCTATTTCTACCATTTATTATTATTATCTTTTCTGGGTTTAATTATTAAATTATCATCCTCAACAACAATAATGAATAGAAGTGGAACATGACATACCGGTCTTGAGACGTTCCATAGAAAAGCTGTGAACGAGTTCATGTCTGTGATCAGGACGGACTGGACGTCCAGACTGAGCAAGGTCTTTGCTAAACACCCCACTGAGGAGGAGGCCGTGACGTGGATTATGAGTGATAGTGAACACCAAGGGGTCCTTGGGGACATCCAGGTCAGTAGCACTGATGATAGAAGAATCCAGCTCTTTCATCCCCCCCTCACACACCTACACGAAAACAAGTCAGAAGAGTCAGCTGTGTGCAAAAGGAAACTTGTGCTTCTTTTAGTAATCTGCACAAAAGATTTCAAATTTCCCAGGAGAATTTGTTTGTAATAAGTTCTTGAAAGAAATTATTGGTTTAACCCGAACTTAAAAGAAAAGAAAAACTATTAATCTCCCTCACATTTGTTCCAAAGATTTCAAAGCACTTTATTAATTTCCATGAAGGACAAAATGATACGTGGTTTTTAAAAATATATTTTAAACTTTTTATTTTGAAATAATTTCAAACTGAAAGGATAGTTGCAAAAATAACGCAAACTCCATATAAAGAAATCCAAATACCCCCAGATACCCATTTTGTCACCTTTGTCTCTCATTCTTTATCTCTCTCTCTCTCTCTCTCTCTCTCTATCTTTCTGAACATTTGGGAGCAGGTTGCATACATCATTCTCCTTGAACACATAACACTTCCAAACAAGGATATTCACTTACGTAATCATCTTAAAAGTGCAGATATCAAGTTTAAGAAATTTAACATTGATATAAAGCTTACATTCTATATTCCAATTTTTTCTTATGCCATAATAATGTCATTTTAATTACAGAAGTTATAAGCTTACAAAAAAATACAATGTTCCCATAAACCTCCCCTATTGTCAGCATTTTGCATTAGTGTGTTACTTTTGTTTCAATTGCTGAAAGAATATTAAACTAGTACTATTAACTGTAGTCCATAGTTTACATTAGGTGTATTTTTTCCTATAGGAATATACGATTTAAAAATTTTATATTGCTCATAATGCAAAGGTGTGGGAGAAAAAACAATCAAAAACCTTCTTGCTTTCTGGAAATCACAGAGAAGTTCAAATGTAAAACTGAATCTAGAACCTTTACTTTCAGGTACCAATCTGTCATTTTAACTCCTTGGACCTCATTGCTTCCACAATTGTTATCTTTCTGTTTTAGAAATGGCACAAATATCTGCTACACACACTGGGAGTATTTGGTCCTTGTTATCTTTGTCATTGCAGTAAAAACTGTACTTCAATTGCAATCAGCAACTACTGAGAAGGATGCTTCTGGATACATGGTAATGTAGATTTTAATTCTGGGCCCCTCATCTCTCCCCAATCCCCACACTTCCACACCCTACTTCAAACTTTGTGATTCTTTAAGCATTCTTTTCATTTCGTGTGGGATTTTTCCATTTCATGTGAGATTCTTTCATTTCATGTGGGATCTAGTCATCTAGAACTTGATGATATCCTACTTAGCTGTCTTGATAATTTTATTTCCATAGTGAGGAAAGGGAGAACAAAGAAAGATTTCTGCATCCTATTTTGAAATACAGCAAAATCTAAATAATAGTACATTCATCACATGCTTATTGGGAACCTGCAATATACAAGTCACTGTGCTACATGCTCTGGAGAATACAAATATCTTCATGAATCTTAAGGTCAGGCAAGACTGTGAAGACTTGTCCATCAATAACTATAATCAAGGTAGAAAATGTCTAGTGTAAGAACAAGAAGACAAAAGAGGGGAGGAGGCCAGGAATGTCTTCATGGCTGAGGAGGCATTTAAGCCTTGAAGGATTCATACGGTTTAGGTGTGTGAAAATGACCTTTCTTTTCAGCATCTCCTACTGAGTTTGAAAGGAGCCCTCCTGCAACCGCTTTTTTACTGATCCTGCAAAGAGAAGAATTATTCACCGTTTATGATACTTGGACCAAAGTGAAGGATTTTATTTTATCTGGCCCTCCTTTGTAACAACTAAGACGGTATCTCAGTTTAGTGCACACGTATACTTATGAAATCATCCTTGATGGTAACTTGTCTTTTTTCCCTAAGGACTTTAAAGCAACTTAAAAATATGTTCTAATTATCCTTCTCATAGAGCTTAGAACTCCCTGACTCACTCTGGCAAATTTTCTCATTTAAACTACGGTAAATTAGTTCACAAGATTACCAGAAAATTTTATTGAAAATTTTAGAATTCTTTATGCAGATCTAATTGTTCATTGAGATTATGACCATTAAAAGCTCAGGTCAATATACACAAAATGCTGCAACCTACTAGTAGACAAGTTGGGAATAAATTATAATGACTCCAACTAAATTCTCAAATATTTTTGCAACACAACTTGATGGAATCCCAACTATCTACAAAAGACATACATTTTTTTTTTCACAAGAAAGCAAAATAAATATAGCTATTTAAAAAACTCACCTGAAGCTTAAAATTAGCTCTGCCATTAACATATGGGGCTCCATATTTGTTATCTTCCAACAAAGGAATGAAGAGGTAACATGCATGCTTATTTTCAGAGAAGAGCAAGGGACAATTTCCCAGTGGCCTAATTATTTAAGAAGCCTGAATTCTAGACAGATAAAAGCAATAGAGATAGGTATGGAAGGGATCATTTGTAGAGTTTTTTTTCTCACTCATAATTGCTAAAGGACTCTCCAGAGAAACTCATGTGCCAACAAAAGAAGAAAAGCAGGAGCTGGCTCTTAAATCTCATCCTGAGGTAGTTCTTGGATGGTTTTCAGATACTGATAAGATTTGGTAGAAAATTAGAATCAAATAATGATTTTTGCATTTAGAATTTAATGTTTTTATTTTAAAATGGAGCAAAAAAATGCTTCCAAAATAGTTAATATTTGCTTTGGTCATTGTCATAAGAAATATGACAAACATAATAACAATAACAGTAATATTAATTGTCCTATTTATTAAGGGACTACTCTGTGTGACCATCTTGATCAAGACTGCTCCTTAAGGAAGAATTGATATACATTTTGCAGATTAGGAAACAGAAGTAGAGAGAGAAATCACTTGCCCAGGACCCTATAGCTAGTAAACGTCAGCACCCAAGTCCTTCAGATTCTAGACTTGCTCATTTCATTAAACCAAGCATTTGCTATACATATGTCTGAATTTTAAAATTCTACATATAAAATAGCATTATTTATAAAGAATTATATGCTGATATGGAAAGATTTCCAAGATACACAGCTAAGTAAAAGAAAGAAAAGCACAGAATAGTAGCTATAAAATCCATTATACATAAGTAAGAACATATAGAAAATCACACATGCACACACACAATACTGGCATACATTTTTGCAGAAAGAATTCCTAAAACTCAGTCATTTGGGAGTGGAGAGGGAGAATTTCATATTTCACTTGGTATGTTTCTCAGCATTCAAATTTGCTTAACTATCTTCATTTAGTATTATTTTCTAAAAGTAACAGGTGTTTTCTGAGGAATGATGTTATGGACCATTTAAAATAAATATTTAAATTTTAAAAACTAACATGTTATTATATCAAAACTTTTTAAAAACTGCCTAAAAAGAATGGCCCAAATTGCATTCTTTCCATTTCATATGTCCTCATAAATAATTATAATTAAAAAGCTGCCTGTAATTTGTGAATTATGAGTTCTTGTCATTATAACATTGCTGTGGAGCCCAATGGCCCTGGTGGAAATCCCCACCTGCCACATATTTACAAACTCTGTGATCTTGGGCCATTTGGTTAACTTCTTTGTGCCTCATTTCTTCAATTATAAAATGGGAATAATAATACCACTACCCCCCAAAAAGCCTATTGTGAAGATTACGCATAAATATATATATAAAAGACTTGGAGCATTACCTGCAACCTAGTTAGTGCTCCATATAGGTTAGTAATTATTATTACCATCACCTTCATCATTATTACTAGAATATTATTGTTTCAAGTGATTTCATTACATGACCTAGGATACTGCCCTTCTCATTCCTCCAACTTAATATGTTAAGTGCACTTAGACAGACCATGCAAATGGACTAGGTGAAAATAAAAATAAAAAAGTGACAAGAAAAAAAGCAAAAAATGCTGAGATCTCTTTCTTACAGTAATATTCTGTACTACAAAGTCAGGAGATTCGTCATTTGTGGGGTTGATTATAATGCAAAATGGTATCTCCAAGGAGCGCCGCTTCCCATCTGTGACGTACACCGTGAACTGGTCGGCAGTTGGTTCTATCCTCAGATGCTTGGACTGCACATAGTTAATGTGCAGAGCCTCCATGTCTTTCCACTGAAACGAAGCTAGAGCACACCATATGGAACAGGTAAATCAAAACATGTTCCCCAAGCTACTGGTCCTTCTTCCTTAACCCAACAGCCCATTTCCCAGCAAAGCAAGTAAGAGATCATGGCAGCTGATAGAAGCATCAGCTATCAGGGGCTGCTATAACAACTTCCAACCATCAACATAAAAGCAAATATCTATAGATCATAAGGAAGGATTAAAATTTGCATAGAGAAAGGAGGGAGATAACAGCTAACTAAGATGCATAGAGACTTCATGGCTACTCTTCAGATATTTGGAATCAGTGTCAACTTGATGAAAATCACTGCTTCTGCATAAGCAGTTCTTGCCACACTTGGGTAAGTAGGAGGCCAACTCTTTCATATAAAAACAAGAGTCAGTTCATCATCTGCCTACTTTATATACCTGTTAACCAGCAACTGGCTGGATTGAATGGATTTAGTTGATCCACTGGTTTGTTATTTTGATATTGCCTTATTTCAAAAGAGAAAAAGTCTAAGTTGTGCATTAGGCCACAGGAGAAATTGGGAAATATTTAATGCAATTAATCATAAATACAGCATCTTTCATATTGAAATGGATATGTCTCAAAAGGTTTTTCAGAGAAGCATTTACTTCTAAAGTTTTGTCCTTGGAAGATTTTGTTTTTGCTTTCTGTTATCATTTTGGTTGTTTTGTTTTTGCCTGAATTACAAAAGCTATTTAGGCATCTGAGGCAGATTTCAGTTTCAAAATTAATGTCATCTGCTTCAACATTTCAGGATTTCTCTGTTATACCAGTGGTCTATTTCCTGACCTTTTCCATCTAATAGCTATTAAAAATGCTTCAAGTTTGTGAGACCGAGACCTTGTGAGCACCCACCTGATTCAATCAAATTCAGTGTTGCTATGAGGACCTTTTAAAACATTAATTCTTCAATATTTATTCTCATATATTTAATAAGTGAAATTTCCATTTATTTTAAAGTACATGTGCATACATGGGAAAATTCAGAATGAAAAATTAGAATGAAAAGCAAATAAAGTTCTAAAGTATCACCTATAATAATAATAATTCCTTGAATGTAGATGGTGCTTTAACATTTTTTAAGTGTTTTCCAATTGTTAAGCATGATCTGACCAATCATATCCATAAACATAGCTGAGTCATTGCTGGTCATGAAACCATGACTTACCTACACTTATGCCTATATTGCTTTTTTCAAAACCCGCAGAAGGGAGTGTGTTTTCAAGGTAACCAAACCGTGGAGGAGAAACCAAAACAAATTCCAAGTCATCTGCTGCAGTGTCAGGGTCAGTGGCAGACAAATGGTTAATGGTAATGGCTGCTGAGAAACTCTCATCTACAACGAACATGGTACCTGCATATAGATAATAACACAATTATAACTTAGTGTGAAATCCTCTAATCAGAATAGTGAGGACAAAAGGGAGTGATTGAAATTCTAATTCAGAGAAACCTTCCATATGTAAATATGCTTTCATGAGAGATGCTTATTTCCTTTGGCATCATTTTCCTAACAGTGAAAATATTCAGCGGTACGGGTAGAATTTAATTTGACTTATGGAATCATATTTTTTCTTGTACAAGCAAGCCAGACAACAATGGAAAGGCAGCAGAAATGCTAAATGCTCCTGCATAGCCCTTGAGTCATTCTCAAGGAACTCTGATTTCCCTTGTGTCACTATGGAAGTGACAAATGAAAATAAGAATTGCCAAACTGTTTTAATGATAAGCCACTAAATGTAGTTTATGTACTCTTCAAGATCAGTTGTTACCTCTGTTTGTCAGAGCGTTAATTGCCTGAGAGCTATTATGAATTGCTCATAACGAATATTCTTTTCATGCCTTGGTGCTTAATTATTCTGCTGGGATAACACTTCCTTTCCAGAACATTGCTTGGGAGATAGTTTGCAAATTACAATAACATTCATGCATATGCTTGTATTTTTTTTTTCTGAGAGACAGAACATATACATAATGCCTATGAAGAGATGACTTTCTAAAAAGCAACTAAGGTTAAATGTACCTCTATGGTCTCTCTGGTATGCTTGTTCTATTCTAATAGAAATTATTATGGATGAAATAAATTACTCTCTCTCCAGAAGGCAAATAATATTTCCCCATGTGAAATTAAAACCAGAGTATTCGAGGATTCCAATGTTGTCCTCCTCCCAACACACATTCATACACACACTCTCTTTCTCTCTCTCTCTTTCTTTCTCTCTCTCTCTCTCATATTTGCTCTCTCTCTCCATAGAAAATTATCTAAATTTTCAAGCAAATAAATTCTTTTGCCCCCTAACCTTTTATAGATTGGGAATTTCCACAAGTTTGTGTTGAGGCAATTATTGGAAGGCAATTCTATATTGTGGTTTTCTACTTTGTCTGTAAGTAAAGTGTATTTCACTGATCCATGGATGGGACACTAGGTGAGGTAACAGGACTTCAACAGAAAAAAAAATTTTTTTTTCACCTATTGTAATTGAAGGTGGCTGGTTGTCCACTGGATATACTGTGATGTTGAGATCATACACTGGAAAAGACTCATGAAGAGGAAAAGATGAATGAGATCCATTGTAGCAACAGCCATTCACAAAAGGGTCAGCTTCTTCATCCGAGACCACCAAAGTAATGGTGTCAAAACAAGGTACCAGGCCAATCTCACCACCTGGAAGATGCAACAATAGCTGAAACCTGGATATTTAAAAAATATCCAGAATACCAAGATGAAATCTATGAATACCTCTCCTGTAAGGGTAGAACGGTAAGGAAAGTAACCTATGTAAACAAAATGTAAAACCCAATTTTATCACTATGAAATTAAATACAGTCATGAAAATAATGCACAAATGCTTGCCCATCTGTTGCCTCTGGTGAAATCACTGCCAGCCATCTCTTACCACATGGAGGGGGCAAAACGGGCCTAATAAGGGTCTGACAGTTCACAGAAAATAAAAGGGAAAGACACAAAGTTTGACTAGTGATGGTTTCTTTCTTCCTTCATAATAGTTTAGTGTAAGGACCAATGTCAGGGAGAGGAAGAATGCACCCTTGTCCCTTTGGTAATTGTCTTCCCATTTGAATGAACCACCTTAAATGAATCTACCACCTAGTTATGAGAACAGAGGCTAGATAGGTGAAATCCAAAGGTAATCCATATTTTGGTCACTAATTTAGGATTTTCCTCATTCTATGGTAGCCAAGCCATTTTAAAAAATACAGCAAGAGTGCTTAGAAAGGAGTGACATTTATTTTAGTATTCTTCTTTTTATTAATCAGGGCTTACACCTATGGAATTCAAAATGGTCCCAAATTAGACAATAAGGGAAAGGAGGAAGATATCAGCCAACATGACATCTGCTCCTGTGTCAACAATAGCATGGTGCTAGCAGTGCTCTCTATCCAGGAACAGAAAAGTGGTACAGATGTGCCATTGTTATTCTTAAAATATACCTCAAAAGTACAAAGAGAGAAGCAATCATGCTTAGGGTATGGATGAGAATTGGGCACAAAAGAACAGAGACAACCTACCTTCTAACCAGACATATTTGTCAAATCTACAAAGTATTACAGTTTTCATTATTTTTCCTGCTTAAAATAATGCTAAGGAAAATGTAGAGCTGATATTATTGAGCAATCACATGATTAATGGATTAGAAAACCTGGACTTCTAAGGAAAGAAGGGGTTGAAGTTGAGAGAGTTAGAATGAAACAATCAATATTCACATTTAGGAGAAGTTAAAAATAAGAGGCCTCATATCAACACTGATAAAGAAGAACAAGGAAGTCTCATACCTCCTGATTTAAAAAACTTGCTACAACTAATATCTTAAAGTATTTTTTGTCTATGTTCATGATATATATTGATTAGTCTTTGGTTGTCATTTTTGTAATGTCCTTTTCAGTTGTTGTTGCTGTTACTTTAATCTACATTTTTTTTAGCTCATAAATAAGTTGGAAAGAGTTCCCTTTCCTCTATTGTCTGAAATAGTTTGTGCAATATTAGCATTATTTCTTTTTAAATATTTATAATAATTCATGTATAAAGCTAAAGAGATCTGGATTTTACATATATAGGTCAAATTAATATATTTTTTCTAGTTTCAGGTGTTGTATATTTTTGCAAGGAATATTTCCATTTTATATATGTTGTCAATTGAATTAACATAAAGTTCCACATGTTGTCCCACATTATCTTTTAAGTATTTATAAGAATTTTAGTAATACCATATTAAAAATTGTCTGGTGATTGTAATTTTTGTTTCATTCTTTTTCTTTAATGTTTCATTATGTTTATCATTTTGAGAAACGTTCAATAAAAAGTTTTTTTTTAAAATATTTTTAAAACTTGCTACAAAGCCACAGTAATCATAATAGTGTTGCTAAAGATAGACATACAGATGAAAGGAATAGAATTGGGGGTTCAGAAATAAAACCACACATCTATGTCCAGCTGGTTTATAATAAGGGTGCTGAGTACCTTAACTAGGGGAAAAAGTGGTCTCTGCATCAAATGGTGCTAGGAAAACTGGATATCACAAACAAAAGAAAGATGTGGGACCCCTACCTCACACCAAATACAAAACTGACTCTATATGGAGCGAGGACCTTAACATAAGAAATTAAACCATAAAACTCTTAAAAGAAAACATAGGAAAAACATTCATAACCTTGGACTTGGCAGTGATTTCTTAGATATGACACAAAAAGCATGAGCAACAACAACAAAAAGATAAAATGGACTTCATCAAAATTTTAGAGTTCTGTATATCAAAGGATATTATCAAGAAAGGGAAAATACAGTCTACAGAATGGGAGAAAATGATTGCTAAACATATCTCTGAAAAGGGCTTAATATCCAAAATACTTTAAGAGCTGCTACAACTCAACAATAAAAAGACAAACAACCCAATTAAAAAATGGGCAAAGGACTTCAATAGATAGTTCTCCAAAGAAGATATACAAATGACCATAAAGCACATGAAAAGATATTCAACTTCACTGGACATCAGGGAAATGCAAATCAAAACCACAAGGAAATACTACTTCACCCCCACTAGGATGACTATTATTAAAATATCAGATAATAACAAAGTGCTGCAAGGATGCAAAGAAACTGGAACCCTTGTAAATTGTTTTTGGGACTGTAAAATGTTACAGCCACTGTGGAAATCAGTTTGGCACTTCCTCAGGAAATTGAACATAGAATTACCATTTGACCCAGCAATACCACTTCTTGGTATATATCCAAGAGAACTGAAAGCAGGGACTCGAACAGATATTTGCACACTGATTGTGAATATTGTGCATTATTCACAATAGCACAAAGGTGGAAGCAACCCAAATGTCCATTAACAGATGAATAGATACAAAATGTGATATACTCATACAATGGAATGATATTCAGCTGTAAAAAGGAATGAAGTTCTATTACATGTTATGACATATTTGAATACGTTGAATGAAATAAGCCACACACAAGAAGACCGATATTGTATGTTCTCAATTATACGAAATACATAGATGAAGCAAATTCATAGACACAGAAAGTAGATTATAAGATATCAGAGGCTGGGGGTGAAGGGAATGGGAAGTTTTTGTCTGATTGGAATAGAGTTTCTGTTTGAGGTAATTTAAAAGTTTGGGTAATGGATGGTGGTGATGGTAGCACAACATTGTGAAAGTAATTAATACCACTGAATTGTACAATTGAACATAGTTAAATGGGAAATGATGAGTTGTATATATGTTAATACAATCAAAAGTTTAAAAAAATAAAAAGAAGCCTCACTTATTCATTTCTATGAAAAACAAATTGGCTTCAAACATTCATTTATTCATCAGTCATTCAACTGATGAAGATCTATTTAATGCTTCTTATGTGATAGTGTTCTGGGGGTTCGAGGAGTGAAAAAGGCAGACATTTTGAAAAATGTCAAAAGATTTTCTAAATACCTACCTATGTGTCAGGCACTGACAGAGTCTAATGATAGAGAAAGAAATGAAATATGGTTAGACTACCACAGCCGTACATATGCATTATGTGGAACCATATGAATTTGCCAATATAAAGCCATTTTTCACTTACGAAACGGCAATTTCCCAGGGTTCAGCCTAATGATGTACAGTGCTGAGGATGGAATGAGAATGGGAGTGTCAGCTGACAGTGATGTGGGGATGGGGCACATGTGTCAGAGAAAGTCTTCCCAGAGTTACTGGCTTTGTGTTAAACATTACAGGATGAGGAGGAGTTTACCAAGCAGACGAGGAAGAAAGAGAAGGGCCTTAAGAAGCAGAAATGGGGAAGAAAAGTAGAAGTCAAAAGTTATTTCAGCAAGAGAAGACAGCTTAAAAAAAAAAGAGCACACAGCACATTCAGAATATGGGTCAGAATATGGAGAGCTTTTTATAATTTGGTAAGAAGTTTCAATTTTATCCTCGGTCAGGGGTCAGTAAGCTTTTCCTGTAAAGCGCCAGATAGTAAAATATTTCAGGCTTTGCAGATTAGATAGTTTCTATCGCAATAACTCAACTGTCATTGTAGCAAGACAGCAGCCCTAGGCAATCTGTAAACTCAACATGGTGTGCTGGTGGGACACATTTGGCCTCAGTCTGTAGTCAGCCACCCCCTGCTCTAGGTGATGAGAAGCCACAATTTAAGCAGAGGAATGGTCTGATCTTTTAGAAGGATCCTCCTGATTTCAGCATAGAGAAATACTGGAAAGGGGGAAAACCAGAAACGAGGAGGCCAGTTTTGAGGCCACTGCAATAGTCCAGGTCAACAACAGAGGAGTGCATAATCCAAAGCAGTGAAAACAATGAGGAAGGGGTGGGGTTTAGGAGAATGAAGCAACTGATTGGATGTGGGGAGTAAAGAAGAGGGAGGAGACAAAAGATGACTCCCAGATATCTGTCATGAGCTACTGAGGAAATGAAGATCCCTGGAGGAGGAGGGTCACTGTGGGAGAATGATAATGAGTATTGCCTTGGACATCCCTGAAATGGAGAGTTCCTCTAAGCATTTAGGCTAATGGGGTGTAATTCTGCGAAAGGACAGTGCTTGAAATCATGATTTGAAAGTCATCGACACAGGTCCACAATCTCTTATGCAATTCTGACATCCAAATGACTCTAAAAAGGGAAAGTTGTTACTGTTTAATTCATTTGGCAGCAAAACACATCTGATGGTCATGAAGCTATCTACAGCCTTTATTTATTTCATGAATGTGAATATCCCTATGTTTTACTGCAGAAAAATTAGCATGTTTGATTATAGGGCTTTGCTTAACACATCACTGGAGTGTTAAAATGCACATTCTACACACTGGATTACCTTCTTAAAATTCAAAATTTTCAGAATTCCAAATACATCTGACCCCAAAGAGGATGGCTAAAGTTTTTTTAGACCTGTAAATTTATTTCAGTGGAAAGCAGGAGATATTATCCAAGGAAATTGGACAGTGAGAGAATGGGAACCTGAGGAGGAAACCAGAATAAGTTCAGAAGGAGACTAAAAATAATGGATGGAGAAAGAGTGGAAAGACAGAAGCTACCGGATGTTTCAATTAATATCATTTGATTAGTATGAAACATTTCTTATAATAAAGCTAATTAAGCCACTAAAAAGACCACAACAAGGGTGGAAGAATTCTTTATCTTGAAATGTCTAAGGGCATGATCTATACTTAAAAATAATCATAATTCAAAAGAAAAACTTTCAATGACTTCACATTTAATGTTGGGAGAATAACCAACTAATAGTGTACTTTTTATATAATGAAATACTCTTCAATCATTAAAATTATGTTTA
>JAQZBX010063482.1:0-16686 GCA_029593785.1 Cabassous unicinctus | reverse complement strand
CCCCCAGCTCCAGCCAGACTGGACTTCTCTGTTCATTCCACAGATGCACGGACACGACACAGAGGCTCCTTGCGTGCCCTTCTGAATCCTGGGGAGTCAGGTGCCTCCAGCCCAGTTCCACCCTTGAGGACCCCCAGTCGCTAGAACGGGACGGTTTCCTTTCTGTTCAGGGGCCTTTGCTCTGGCTGTTCCCTGAGTCGGGGCTGCTCTTGTCCCTCAGCCCTCAGCTCTTGCAATCCCATGGCTTCCTCGAGGCTCCTCTCAAATGCCAGCCGCCCTGTGAGTGTTTTTTGGGTCCTGCTCTCAGTAACCCCTCTCTCCTCTGATCTCCCATAGCACCATGTAATACCCCTCCTTCAGCCGGGCCTCATCTCTTCCCTCTTGGTGACTGCAAACTCCTTGAGGGTGGGGCTGGGTTCTGCTTTTTCCCTCAGTCAGTCCCTCAGCATCTAGTGCAGCGACTTACACACCATTTGTGCTTGATCATTACCAAACTGAATGGAAGAAGAAGGGGTGCAAAGGGGCTTCCCGGGCAGGGGAGATGTTCTTCCGGTCTGGTGGGGCAGGACAGAACCATGGCCAAGAGAAATACTGTAGAGAACAGTGGCCTTGGCGTCACAAGCCCTGAGCCCTCTCTCCCTATGTTTATGAACTTGGGCAAATGACTAACTTCTTGGAGCCTTGGTTTCTCCACCTGTGAAATGGGGGCGTAATGACTGCTGTTTCAGGGGCTGTCAGTAAAGTGAGAGTGTTTGTGAGTGGACTTTATGAGCTGTGCAAGTCTGTGATAGCAGACATTTTAATTCCCCACTGGCGTCGGGACGGTGGGATGCACTCACCTTCAGGTCACTGTACCGCAGGGCCAGCCGCCATCTTAAAGCCTATCCTTAGCCTTTTCAGCCGTGTTTACGGTTGTCCCCCCCTCTGGGAATTCAAGATTAAACTTACTCAGCCGGTCACGGGATTGCATATCTGCCCCATCACTTGTGAGCCCCTAGACCAGACAGCCTTCTCCTCACCTTTGCCCGGCCCTCCCCGGCTTGGGATCTGGTTCCCTGGCCATGTTTGTTGACTGAATGACAAGCCCCGCCTGGCTGCAGCACGGCCGCCTTGTGAGGTGAGCAGTGCCCAGGGCCTAGGTCCATTCCCCTGAGGGTGTTCTGTGCCTTGCCTCGGGTCCTGAACTGAAGGAAGATCATGAATGGAAGGTTTTTTGTCAGCAGTCCACTGGCTTGACTCCCAAGAGGGTGTGTCCCAGCCGAATGTGCTCCATGAACGCCCAGGACCCAGCCGCGGTGGCCGCCGCCTGCCCTAAAGCCTGCTTTACCTCCTACCTTTAATGTTTTCCAGAGAAATGTTTTTGGAAAGACCAGACAACATCCAAGAATTTGCTGCAGGTAAGTAAGGCAGTGTGAGTCTGGGGTGTCTGAAGACAGCAGCACAAGAAGTATTTTTGTAGATTTAGACTCAGACAAAGCCAGGATTCTCGCTGCAGAGTTGGGGGTACTTTTTCACCCGGTGGTCCCCCGAGGCATCTTTTTTCCAGGCCTCTTTCTTCCATTGTCATTTCCTCAAAAAGAGGACAAAAAAGAAATGAGGTAGAACTTCCTAAGGGTGAAGGTTATTAAGAGTTCTGAGATCCCTAAAGGAACATATTGGCATCTCTTTCCCCGGGAATCTTTAAAGCAGGTTCACAACCCTGGCTGACATTAGGATCACCTGGGGAGCTTTCAAAACATACCGCTGCCCAGGCCGCACCCCGGAGGTTGGTACTTCATTAGTCTGGGGAGGGGCCCTGCAGCCCGCCTGTTAAGGGCTCCCCAGGTGGTTGTAATGGGCTCAGCTGTCCAAAGAGGCTTAAGGTCCTTGATGCCTAGAGGGAAGGGGCTGGGTTGGGTGAGTTCTGCCCTTCTGTTAGCCCTAGGAGTCGGCGCTGTTCTCCAGCAAGGCGGATGCTGCCTCGGATTCACATGCCGGGTGTATAAAAACCTTTTTCTGTCATCATCCTCCAAGAGCCTGGCTGTCCTCTGAGGGGATATTTTCAGAGAGGGCGTGATAGCTCAGAGACAGGAGCTGGCGCGCACAGTCGAGACAAGAATACTACTTGGCATTTATTTGGGCCGTAGGCTGGGCCGGGAGCAGAAACCCCAGAGAACCCCTCGGCCTTCTGATGGCCGCCGTGTGGCAGCGGCGGGGGGAGCAGGAGCCGTCCTGTGGAACCCTTCCTGGGAACACTGGAGCTGGCAGGGCAGGGACCACGGGGACTGGCTTTGACATCTCAGGTTACGTGGCAAAGCAGGGCCACCAGTAAGAGTCCTGCTAGGACCAAGCCATCCTCACTTTTTAGCAGAGTCAGCTGCCTCCTGCCCAGGCTTTTTCTCTCTGGCTTAGAGGATTTCTTCTTTTTGATTCTTATCCCAGACTACTTCACGGATCCAAGACTTCCCAACAAGATTCACATGCAGCTAATTAAGGAAAAGAAAGCCGCTTAATTAGCAAGTTGATGATGCTCAGCTGTTGGGAGAGACCAGCAGGCATCCAGTCTCTGGGTAGGTGTTAACCTCCTCTACAGACAGAGGCCTCGAAGCTAGTGTGAACATAAGCACTAGTTTAGTGGTCCAGGGTGTGAAAGAAACCAAATGGAGAAGCTAAAGAGAAGTGTTTAGTGTTCTTGACACTATTTTGGGGAATTGGGGGACTGTAAGAGAGGCCAGGAGTTTGGCATGTCAGTAGCAGAAAGAGACGGCTTCTTAATCTAGTGAAAGGGATTAAGAGAGTGGGGATGGGAGGAGTTCAGGGGTACAGAGAATGACAAGGAGAGAGGAGTGGGACTGTTAGTATCAAGACCTTGCTCTCAGACTGCAAAATTCCAGAATGTTCCTGCAGGTGGCCTTTTCCTGTGTCCTTGGTAGTTGGAGGGAGAGGGCTTCCCATGGCGTCTGGAAGGAGTGGGAGCAGTGTCCCCATTTGCACTCTCCTGCTCCCCTCGCCTGTGTCATTAAGGCTATCACAGTTTTCGGGCAGGATGATTTTTTTAAATGTGAGTGGGAAGAAGCCACACTCCTAACTTAACTACCATTTCTGTCTCACAGGGTCATCTGGAAGCAAGAGAGCCCTGTTGCCACAGTGTTGGTCTCCAAGCTGCCTTGGGCTCTGTCTGCTGTCGCAGAGGCTTTTATAGATACTCATTAAAAACAGACCTTCCTGGGCGCTCTGCTTTATTGCACTCAGAAGGAATAAAACTTCCTTTATGGGGGGGGGGGGGTGCCCAGCCCAGCCCCACTTTGACCTGCGAGGCAGCAGGCTTGTTTTTTCTTTTGGTGGAGGCCCAGGGGCCTCTCAGCGAGGTCAGTGGGCTGTTTTCCATGTGGGCCTCAATCCCCGGTGCTCCGGCCCCTCCAGGCCGTCTCACTCCTAGAGCCAAGATAGGCTGGGCCTGCTGGGAGGGTCCTAGAGGACCCAGCTATCATGGTGGGCCAGAAACAAGCAGAGGCCACACTTGAGCAGTAGCTCTTATTTCTCTTTATCTTACCTCCTAGGTGACAGTGCAGATGGTGATGATTAACTTTTATTTCTATAGAAGCAATGAGAGGAATTGGGCTGGAAGGACTAGACCTGGAAAACCCATCCAGGGTCGTGAATATTGTGAAATATGAGCCTAACAGGTGACTCGGGTTGTGGACTTTGTCCTTGATTTTTTTTATTTTATTTTTTTAGGAACAAGCTGCCCAGCCATTGATTTTTTTTTTTTTTTTTTTCCCCTTTTTAAATCAGTTCAGACGCAGGGGAATGGATCAGATGGCCCTTATGAAGTCCTTTTCAGACTTAAGAGTCTTTGAAGTCTTGTGTGTTTACGTCCTTCCTCTCTGGACTCCACAACCCATTGTATAATGTATAATGAACCTCTCACCTTTGTGTCACTTGTCCACATCACCATGGCATAAGAAGTACAGGCCAAAGTGGAGGTTGTATTATTTTTATTCACCTGGTCTCCACCTGCCTTCTTCCTAGCTGCTGTCACCTCTAGTAGTAAAAAGGGCAGCAATTCAGGGCATTTAAAGAACTATTAAACTTGCCTACTAAGATATGGGATAGGATCCTGGGGACTTATTTTAAGTGCTTTCAGAATCACACCTCCTTCAGCAGCTGTAACCCTGGCAATGAGGTGTTTGCTTAGAAAATCCAAATGAAGCCTTCAGCCTAAAACGGGTATCTACTAAGGGCCTCTCATGTGACGTGTTACATTAGACACTCAGAACCTTTCCTGAAAGAAGAGATCTGCAATGTGGGGAGAGAGCAGGGTGTTTTTGTTTTAAGATAAGTACATGATTTAATACTGTCAAGGGCTCGATCTTGTGGGGTGCCCTGGTACAAATACAAATAAGAATTACAAATACATTCCAAAGGCTCCTCTTCCTGAGTAAGGTATGAATTTAACACCTAGTCATAGTGGAGCTACTTTGTGTGCAATACTGTGCTGGGCCCTGTGGGTAAGACGTAGAGAGAGTCTGTGCCACACAGTTGATTAAGGTTTGGGGAGTGGGCGGCTTTCCTCCCATAATCCCATCTTTCTAGGCTCCTAGGACCTAGCATGTAGGATTGTCAGTGGCTACTAATCTGAATGTCCCACCTATTAGCCTGAAAGCTCCATGAGGGCAGGGACCAAATCTAAATATCTGACTTTCACTTTTGAATCCCCAGCTCCTAAAACAGTGGCTGGCATCTAGCAGGTGCTCAGCAAGCATTTGAAGTGTGAATGAATGAATGAATGCATCAATGATTGAGCAATCACGTTATAATACATTAATTGTTGTAATGGATATTATATACCCATGATGGAAGTATGTACATAATGAAGAGGGGAGGAGGAGAAAGAGCACCAGATCTTCCTGGGGGAGTAGAAGAAGCGTCATGGAGCCTGGTATGTGATGGGTGAGAAAGGCGGTACCTCATGTGCGGATGGTGGTGGCAGACCCTGTTTGCCACCTGTCCATTCTCATCACCTCTTTCTTGCTAACAGAACAGGACAAGACAGTGGGCTCATCTCCAAGTCGTGGATCATGGTTTGCTCTCAGGCAACCATGACAATCCCATTCCCCACTTTCCCAGCTTTCCTTGCACCTAGGGGCAGCCATATGTCCGTGAGATACAGGTAGAAGTGTGCTGGGAAAGCTTTTGCCTTTTATTTTTTTATAGATTTATTTTTTATTTAATCCCCACCTTGCCGCTTGCACTCGCTGTCTGCTCTCTCTGTCCACTCGCTGCACATTCTTCTGTGTCTGCTTGTCTTCTCTTCTTGTCTTCTCTTTAGGAGGAACCGGGAACCGATCCTGGGACCTTCTGACATGTGAGAGGTACTCAATCGCTTGAGCCACCTCAGCTCCCTGGTTTGTTGTGTCTCTTGTTGTCTTTTTGCTCCATGTCTCTTTTTTGTTGCGTCATCTTGTTGCGTCAGCTGTGTGGGCCCGCTCACCTTCACCAGGAGGCCCCGGGAATCGAACCCAGGACCTCCCACGTGGTAGACAGGAGCCCAACTGCTTGAGCCACATCTGCTTCCCTGCTTTTTAAATTAGAAAAAAAAGGGAGGGGGGTACAGATTCAGCTGGCATAGTCCCACCCCTTCTTCCTCATTTGAACCTGAACATGATGTCTAGAGCTGGGCAGCCACCTGGAGATCTTGAGGTGACTTGCAATAACCACCTCTCGGGGTTGTTTAGATAAAAAGAATGGACAATGGGGGAGCAGATGTAGGTCAGTGGATGAGCACCTGCTTCCCATGTATGAAGTTGTGGGTTTAATCCCTGGTACCTCCTTAAAAAAAAAAAAAAAATTATCCTCTTTGGGAAGTGGATGTGACTCAGGCAGCTGGGCTCCCACCTACCATACAGGAGGTCCCAGGTTCAGTTCCTGGTGCCTCCTAAAGAAGACGAGCAAGCTGATGCAACAAGATGATGCAACCAAAAGACAGCGAGGGAATACAATGAGACACACAACAGAGAGTGGAGGTGACTCAAGCGATTAGGCACCTCCCGCCCACATGGGAGGCCCCAGGTTCCGTTCCCAGTGTCTCCTAAAAAATGATGAGCAGACAGCAAGTACAAACAACGAGGAGGGGAGAAATAAATAAAAATAAATCTTTTAAATAAAAAGAATGGACAATGGCACCAAGTGAGGCACGTATAGGGGTGTATATTATTAGAGGTGTGTAAAGTGTAAGGGGAGGACAAGTGGGAGTGTGTGCCAGATGAGAAGGTGGGGACAGATCACAAAGGGTGTTGTGTAGTAGGCAACGGAGGTCAGATTTTTATCATGTAAGCTACAGAGAGCTGGAGATGATTTTAAGCCAAGAGGGGTTCATGAAGAGATTTGCACTTAAGAAACCCCAAGCTCAACAGAGACTGGGAAAAGGGAGCATTCAACTCTGCCAGCTTCCAGAGCAGAAGGTGATGAGAAAAGGAGGTGAGAATAGCTGTTGGATCAGCCCAAGAGCAGTGTCTGCCCCACCCACACTCCCAGATTTATTCTCCACCTAACAGCTAGAATGTTCTTTTAAGAAACCTAAGTCAGGGAGCAGATGTGGCTCAAACAGTTAAGTGCCCACCTCCCACATGGGAGGTCCCAGGTTCGGTTCCTGGTGCCTCCTGAAAAAACAAAAACAACAAAGAACAAGCAAAACAATAAGGAACAAGCAAAACAATAAGACCAACTCAGGGAAGCCGAGGTGGCTCAGTGGTTGAGTGCCGGCCTCCCACATACAAGGTCCCGGGTTTAATCCTCAGCCCTGGTACCTCAAAAAAAACAAAACAAAACAAAAAAAAACAAGTCAGGTTATGTTATGCCTAAAACCCTTCAGGGTTTCCCATGCACTTCAAATACAATCCATACAGCTTTCCAGGGGCTACAGTCCTCTGTAGCACCCCCTCCACCTGTAAGACTTTATCTCAAAGACTCTTTCCTCCCACCTCACTTTGCTTCGGCTACGCTGATGTTCCTCAGACATGCCAAGGAAGTTCCCATTCAAGGCCTTTGAACTCTAGCTGGATTACCCTTCCCCAGCTTTTCTCACGGCTAGTGTACCGTGCTGGCATGTTCTCTGCTGAAGGAAAGTGAAAACTGTTTAGAGCGGCTCCAGTAGGGCTTCCTTTTCTCAAATAGCACGGCTGGAGGTGGCAGCTGCTGGTGCTGGTTCAGGGCCTGCAGCTGCGCAGTTTCCTCTTTCCCTCATGGCCAGAGGAGAGCAGGAAGGGACTGCTGGGATGCCTGTCCCTGCACACACACACCCTCCCTGACGTTCACTAACACCTCACTGATCAGAACTGTGTACATGGCCACCTCTTTAAGGCAGGCTGGGAAATCAGTGTTTAGCAGGCAACAGTGCCCTAGAGAGCAATTTGTCCCTTTCTCAGTCCTTTCTTAAGCAATCCAACTAAGCCTCTCCCAGCCATTTTAAAAATATTTAATTAAAAAAAATTTCCCTCAGCCATCTTCTCTCACATCATCCTGTTTTATTTTCTTCAGAGCACCATCTGATTTGATCTTACTGATATTATTCTGGTACACGGCCCAAGGATATGAGCTCCAATGAGAGCAGCCTGGTCAGTCTTGTTTATCACCCCGTGGTCAGCACCCAGAATGGTGCTGTGCTCATGGTAGCTGCTCAGTACATGTTGGATGGATGGATGGATGGATGGATGGAAGGAAGACTGAATGAATTCAGAAGACTGAATGGCAGGATGCAGGCTTGATCTATTGCATGGCATAAAGAACAGGAGATGGCATGTTTAGGAGCAGGAATTGACAGACCTCGGTGATTTGAATGGGGTGGAGTTAAAAAGGAGAGTGTAGATTCCAGAACGACTTCCAAGTTTCTTGCATGGGCAAGTAGGCAAGTAAAGGGACAATGGGAACATTCACTAAGAGATAAGGGAAGAAGCAGGAGAAATGGAGAGATGAATTTAGATTTTAAAAAGTTCCCACTGATGGGGGTGGATGTGGCTCAAATGTTTGGGCGTCCGTCTGCCATATGGAGGGACCTGGGTTCGACCTCCTGGTAAAATAAAAAAATATATATATAGAAGGCGCATGGGCTGCCAGGCTCTGTGTGCCGGTGAGCCGCCAGGCAGCAAGATGATGACGTAACAGGAGAGAGACGCAGGGGAGAGACAAGACGAGATGCTCCGGAAACCAGGAACTAAGGTGGTGCAGGTGGCAGAACACCTCTCTCCTACATCGGAGGTCTCCAGGATCAAATCCTGGTGAAGACTGGAGGAGGAGGATGAGAAGAGATGGCAGGAAACAGACACAGAGAATTGCCCAGCGAATGGACACAAAACAGCAAATGGGGAAGGGGGGGTTTAAAATGGATAAAGTAAATAAATCTTAAAAAAAAAAAAAGTTTCCTCTGAATTTTCAATTACGGCATGAATGATATTACTATGAGTAGCTTCAATGGGTTTAATAGCGACCATGAATGGGAATGCAGAAGTGGACGGACACTGCCCATGGAGACCACTTTCCAGGAGCATGGCTGCGAGAGGAAGATGGGAGGAAATGCAGTAGAAGAGAAGGCAGGGTCAAGGGTGGGCTGTTGTAATGGGAGATGCTTGAGCATTCAGTGATCTGACAATTTTCCATCTTTTCTCCTCTATTTTACATGTAGGCTAAAAATGTTAGGAAATTCTTGGAATTGCTGCTCAGATTTGATAACGAGAAAGTAAAGACATGAGCTAACGGGGGGCTCTAGGCAGGCCTAGCTTTGCCACCGAGTGAACCAAGGCAACCTCTCTTGGTGTTTGGTTCCTCACCCTCACAACTGGAGCAGTAGCTCTCACGTGTGCTTGCAGTACGAGATGGCCTTCAGTCTTGCAGTTCAGTCTGCTGTGCTCACGTGGTGGGAAGGGCAGTCTCCAAAGCAGGGCACGCTCAGGCTGAGCTGGACTGGCCTCTACTGCCCTCTCCTGGGCATGGCTGCGGAGCTTGACACAACACTTGGAGAATGCCTTAGGCCTGAGTGGAGTCAACAGGAGAAAGGAAAGAGGAAACAGGAAACAGGACTAGGAGTGGGAAAATAGTCACACATTTACAGACTCCTGAAATAGAAAGTTTCCGCAGAAGTTAAAGCCAGGGCCTTATCTCTGGGCAGGGCTGCTTCATAAACACCCTACATGTTTCCTTCTTAAAGTGTTTGAAGAAACCTTGTAAGGTTGAGCAGCCCCTCACTAAATGCTTGTTGAGAAAGAACAGGCACAGCACGCTTAAACCCTTCTAGTTGGTCCCTCGGGTGGCTGAGTTTCAGCATCCATAAAGCACGCTAACATGGGACATGTACCTTGTGGATTTGTTGTGAGGATTATCACTACACACCTAGGCACCTTACCCAATGTCTGGCCCATAGTAAGCCTTCACAGACAACAGTTATTAGTTCAGTGAAGTAGCAGAATTCAGTAAATTATTTTCCCAGGGCCACTCAAACTGGTGCAAGGGACAGTCACTGAAGAGACAATCACAAGTGTGGGCACCCTGTTGAGAAAGGAGAGGAGGGACTAAAATGAATACAAGTTGATATGGAGTTTAGGAGTAATTAGGGACTGAAGACCTGGAATTTCTTTAGAAAGCTTCTTTTAAGGCCCAACACAAGATTCTAGGTGGCCTGGAATCTGAGGCAGTTCCTTCAAGAGCAGGATTCTACAAAGTATCCCATTCTTTGGTCATCAGGCTGGAGAAGTGACAGAGCCATCTGCCCCCAAAGAATTACATTGAGGAATGAATCTCTGGGGACTGAGGGAACAGTCTCAATAGTCAACTGGTAGCTGTAGGGTAGGACTGGTTTGGTTCAATTACAATGTACCTGAAAACTAAATCTGGTGTAAAGAGGCTAAACGGGTTACTGCGTTTATTTCCCACACTTTACGACTCTAGAGAAATGAGACCAGATCCCAAAGGGTAGGACTGAGTCAGAGAATTTCTTAAAGTAGAAATGGCCTGAGAGTCCGATCTTTTTTTACAGATGAAGAAGCTTGCCCGTAGATCATGGAGTGACAGAGGGCTGGCTCTCTCCTGATTTCTAGTCTACTGATTCTAGTAGTTTCTTTTTTAACTATCAAAGGACTAGGAAATAATCAGCTAGGGGAAAAAAAAAAGACCTAGATTTAGCTCATAGAACAAAAAGTGGCTGGATGACAGCTCACGAACATGGAAGTATTAAGTTTCATAACTCTGGGTGGTTAACTTACTGTTCTAACTGCAGGTGAGGACAAAATTCATTTATTCAACAAACATTTGAATTTCAACTATGTTTTACTCAAGGTCATGTTCAGCCCCATGATTTTTAAAAAATGAATTTGCTGTTCTGTACATGCCTTGAACTAGATGTTTTGGGAACATCTACTGAGTGTAAAGAAAGGTAGTCCCCCCTTAAAGGAGGCAAGATGCAGTTGTTGTTTTTTCCCTGAATATTATTTCTCAGTTCTATTGACAGTTTTATGTTATTATTACAGAGCAAATACAGCATTATTACCTTGCACCAACAGTAAAAAACACAGTTCCTGATCTTTTTAAAAGCTTATGATTTATTAGAGCATTGTGTCCCAAAATTGGCAACTTACTGAAACTGAAGCAGTGGAAGCACAGTGTATACTTTTATTAGATCCGGTCCAGGATCAGGTATTGCATTTAATTATCATTGTCTCTTTAGTCTCCAGTGTATTCCTTTTTTTTTTTTTTTTAAAGATTTATTTATTCCCGCCCCCCCCATTGTTTTTGCACTCACTATCTGCTCTTTGTGTGGTCTTCTCTGTCTGCTTGTCTTCTCTTTAGGCAGCACTGGGAACTGATCCTGGGACCTTCCGGAGTGGAGAGAGGCACTCGATCTCTTGTGCCACCTCAGATCCCTGGTCTGCTGCATCTCTTATTGTCTCTCTTCTGTGTCTCTTTTTGTTGCGTCATCTTGCTGCGCCAGCTCTCCGTGCGGGCCCACTCGCTTTTCACCAGGAGGCCCCAGGATTCGAACCCTGGACCTCCTATACGGTAGACGAGAGCCCAATCACTTGAGCCACATCCACTTCCCTCCAGTGTATTCTTGATCACATATATTCAACAGACCATAAGGGGTTAGGATTAATCTACAATAAAATCCAAACACTGTGTCTGTTTGGCTTTGGAATATATCACTGTATGATTTTTACCTCAGCTGATGACTCTTCCAATAGTAAAATAACAGACTATGAGATGTCATACACCAAACCAAGAGAGAAGTCATCTAGACCTGACATGAGAAGTATTAGAATTAAAAAAACCACTGTAGGGACTTCTGGGAAGATGGCAGACTAGAAAAGACACAGGACTCTCTTCTCCTCCAGAAAAATAGCTAGAGGACGGGCTGAAAAGGCCTGGAAAAAGATCTAGGATTTAAGACACCAGGTGAAGGCTGGATACCACCAGAAGACAGAGGGATAAAGAAGGGGAATGACGACGGCAAAACTGTGAGTTGAAACCAGCGGCTACTAGTGCTGGCACCCTCCCCCACACTAAAGACACTTTAGGAGTCTCAGGCCTCTGAGCTGGCTACAGACAAAGGGGGCTCCAGGGATCCACTGCCCCAGAAAAGGGAAGAGAGAGGGACACAGCTTAAGATTGACTCAGATTCTGACCCACAACTTTGGTTTGCTGTGTCCCACAAGCCCTTCCAGGCCAGGTGGGGCTGTGCCATTGTTTGCCTTGGTTGCTGCCAAGGAACTAAATAGATCTGGGACTAAAGAGACCTGACCCTCCCACTGTCCTTCTCTACTAACCAGGACTGATTGTTGAGGACCCAGAGGGGAGTGGAATTATTTCCTACCTGGGAAAAGGATGGGGGCTGCCAGAGAAGGCTGGAGAACTGTCTCTGAGGAAGTTTGAATTACAAGGCTCTTGGCTTCCAGGCAGGAACCTCTATCACATTTATCTGGTCTGTGTTGCAGCAAACACTCTCCCACCAGGCATTGAACTGAGAGGGCTGCCCAAGAGTGCCATCTGCCGGCAAACCAAGGAAGTGCATGTGAGAAAATTAAAAATAAGTAAGAGAGGCTTTTTCTGACCTTTATAGCCTCCCTCCCCAAGGCCCTAGGAAGTGGGTCTGCAACCCATTACTGCATCCAGGGCCCAGGTTTGAGCAACTAACAGGGACAATCCTAATGATTGCTGAACAAAGAATTACAGCAGCAGTAACACACAGTAACACACAGCCTCCTGCCACAAAATCCCTACAAAAGAGAAAGAAATTGAGCATCCCAATCAGATGCCTAGACATCAGCAAAAAAATTATGAGCTAAGAAAATGGAAGACACGACCCAAGAAAAGGAATTTATCAAAACCCCAGAAGAGACCAGAGTTTGAAGAACTAATCAGCAAGATGTGCGCAAATTTCCAAAATCAAATTAATGAGTTGAAAGACAATATGGCTAAAGAGATAAATGACATCAAGAAGACACTGAGCGAGCACAAAGAAGAATTTGAAATCCTCAATAGAAAAGTAACAGAGCTCATGGTAATGAAAAACACAATAGGTGAGATCAAAAACACATTAGAGGCATCTAACAGCAGACTCGAAACAACAAAAGAAAGAATAAGTGACACTGAAGACAGAACAGCTGAAATCGAAGAGAGAAAAAACAGAGAGAAAAGAATGGAAAAAACTGAGCAGGGGCTCAGAGAGGTGAATGACAACACAAAACGCAACAACATATGTGTCATGGGAATTCCAGAAGGAGAAGAGAAGGGAAAAGGGGCAGAAAGAGTACTTGAGGAAATAATAGCTGGACATTTCCCAACTCTCACAAAAGAAATGAACTTACATGTCCAAGAAGTACACTGTACCCCAATCAGAATAATTCCAAAAGACCTACTCCAAGACACATACTACTCAGCATGTCAAATGTCAAAGATAAAGAAAATTCTCAGAGCAGCAAGGGAGAAGCAAACCATCACATGCAAGTGATGTCCAATAAGACTTAGCGCAGATTTCTCATCAGAAACCATGGAGGCGAGATGACAGTGGTATGATACAATTAGGATACTGAAAGAGAAAAACTGCCCAGCCAAGAATTCTTTATCCAGCAAAATTGTCCTTCAAATATGAAGGCGAGTATAAAATACTCACAAACAAACAGAAACTAAGAGAGATCATAAAAAAGAATCCACCTTTGTAGGAAATATTACAGCCTGAAAGAAAAAGGAGAGAGGGGCTTGGAGGAGAATATAGAAGGATAGCAGAAAGGATAACTAAAAGAGTGCAAAGACAGACGAAAATATATCACATATGAAAACCAAAGAATAAAATGGTGGAAGTAAATAATGCATTTACAGTAATATCATTGAATGTGAATGGATTGAACTCCCCAATCGAAAGATATAGGCTGACAGAATGGATAAAAAAACACGAGCCATCCATATGCTGCTTATAAGAGACTCATCTTAGACCCAGGGATACAAACCGGCTGAAGGTGAAAGGTTGGAAAAAGATACTACACACAAATAGTAACCAAAAAAGAGCACGGATAGCTATAATAATATAGAACAAAACAGACTTTACATGCAAGAAAGTTATAAGAGATACAGAAGGTCATTATATATTAATAAAAGGGACAATCCATCAGGAAGATATAAAGATTTATTTATTTATTTATTTATCCCCCCCTTGCTGCTTGTGTTTTATATCAAGAAGATATAACAGTCATAAATATCTATGCACCTAACCAGGGTTCCCCCAAATACATGACACAAACTTTGGCAAAACTGAAAGGAGAAATAGACATCTCTACAATAATCAATGGAGGCTTCAACACACCACTGACATCATTAGATAGAACAACTAGACAGATCATCAAGAAGGAAACAGAGAACCTGAACAATATGATAAACAAGTTGTACCTAACAGACATATACAGAACTCAGCAGGTTATACATTCTTCTCAAGTGCCCATGGATCTTTCTCCAGGATAGACCACATGTTAGGTCACAATTCAGCTCTCAATAAATATAAAAAGATTGAAATTATACAAAGCACCTTCTCAGATCATAATGGAATGAAACTAGAAATCAATAATAGGTAGGAAAAAAGTAAATACGCAAATATGTGGAAATAATCAGTGGGTCAAAGAAGAAATTGCAAGTGAAATCAGTAAATATATTGAGACAAATGAAAATGAGAACACAACGTATCAAAACTTATGGGATACAGCAAAGGCAGTCTTGAGAGGGCAATTTATAGCCCTAAAAGCCTATATTAAAAAACAACAAAGAGCTAAAATCAAAGATTTAACTGAACAACTAGAGAAACTAGAAAAAGTACAGCAAACCAATCCCAAAGCAAGCAGAAGGAAAGAAATAATAAAGATTAGAGCAGAAATAAATGAAAATAAGAACAGAAAAACAGAGAAAATCAATAAAACCAAAAGCTGGTTCTTTGAGAAGATCAATAAAATTGACAACCCCCTAGCTAGACTAACAAAGAAAAAAGAGAGAAGATGAAAATAAATACAATCAGCAATGAAAAGGGGAATTTATGACTGACCCTACAGAAATAAAAAGGATCATAAGAGGATATTATGAGAAACTATATGCCAACAAAATACACAACCTAGATGAAATTGACAAATTCCTAGCAATGCACAAACAACCTACACTGATGCTACAAGAAATACAAGAACTTAACAAACCAATCACATTTAAAGGGTTTAAATCTGTCATCAAAAATCTCCCAACAAAGAAAAGTCCAGGACCCGATGGCTTCACAGGTGAAATCTATCAAGGATTTCAAGAAGAATTAACACCAATCTTGTTTAAACTCTTCCAAAAAATTGAAGAGGAGGGAAAATTACCCAACACATTTTATGAAGCCAACATCACACTAACCAAAGCCAGATGAAGACACTACAAGAAAATTACAGGCCAATCTCTCTAATGAACATAGATGCAAAAATTCTCAACAAAATACTTGCAAATCGAATCAACAGCATATCAAAAGACATACATCATGACCAAGTGGGATTTATTCCTGGTATGTATGCAAGGTTCAGCATAAGAAGATCAGTCAATGTAATACACCACATTAACAAATTGAAGGAAAAAATCCACATGATCATCTCAATTGATGCAGAAAAGGCATTCAACAAAATCCAGCATGCTTTCTTGATAAACAATTTGAAGATAGGAACAGAAGGAAAATTCTTCAATATGATAAAAGGCATATATGAAAAACCCACAGACAGCATTGTACTCAATGGGGAAGACTGAAAGTTTTCCCTCTAAGATTGGGAACAAGACAAGGATGCCCACTGTCACCATTGTTATTCAACAGTGTACTAGATATTCAAGCTAGAGAAATTAGACAAGAAAAAAAATTAAAGGAATCAAAATAGGAAAAGAATAAGTCAAACTCTATTTGTAGATTACATGATTCTGTACTTGGAAAATTCTGAAATGTCTACGACAAAGCTACTTGAGCTAATAAATGAGTTCAGCAAAGTGACAGGATACAAGATCAACACACAAAAATCAGTAATGTTTTTGTACACTACTTTTGAACAATCTAAGGAGAAAATCAGGGAAAAATTCCATTTACAATAGCAACAAATACCTAGGAATTAATTTAACCAAAGAAGTACAGGATCATATGCAGAAAACTACAAAACAATGCTAAAAGAAATCAGTGAAGACCTAAACAAATGGAAAGACATTCCGTGTTCATGGATTGGAAGACTAAATATCATGAATATGTCAATCCTACCCAAACTGATTTATAGATTCAATGCAATACTAATCACAATTTCAACAGCCTGCTTTACAGAAATAGAAAAGACAATTACCAAATTCATTTGGAAGGGAAAGTGCACCTGAAAAGCCAAAAGCATTCTAAAAAAAGAAGAGCGACATGGGAGGAATTTCACTGCCTGACCTTGAAGAGTATTACAAAGCTAGAGTGGTCAAAACAGCATGGTACTGGCATAAAGACAGCCACATCAATCAGTGGAATAGAACTGAGAGACCAGAAGTAAACCCTCACCTCTATGGTCAGCCGGTTTTTGATAAATTTCCCAAGTCCATGTTAATGGAACTAAACAGACTCTTCAACAAATTGTGCTGGGAGAACTGGATATCGATAACCAAAAGAATGAAAGAGGACCCCTATCTCACTCCCTATACAAGAATCAACTCAAAATGGATCAAAGACCTAAATATAAAAGCCAGGACCATAAAAACACTAGAAGAAAATGTAGGGAAACATCGTAAAGATCTTGTCGTAGGGGGTGGTGGTTTCTTGGACTTTACACCCAAAGCAGGATCAACAAAAGAAATAATAGATAAATGGGACCTTCTGAAAATTAAACACTTTTGCACCTCACAGGACTCTGTCAAAAGGGGGAAAAGGCAGCTGACTCAAAGGGAGAAAATATTTGGAAATCAATGTCTGATAAGAGTTATTTATTTATTTATTTATTAATTTATTTATTTATCCCCCCCTTGCTGCTTGTGCTTGCTGTGTGTCTTCTCCGTGTCTGCTTATCTTCCCCTTGCTGTGAGGTCCCGCTGCATCAGCCCACCGTGCCGCGCGGGCCGGCCTGCCCTCACAAGGAGGCCCTGGGAAGCGAACCCGGGGCCTCACACATGGTAAACGGGGGCTCTTATCGGTTGAGCCACACCCGCTTCCTG
>JAQZBX010063480.1:0-16682 GCA_029593785.1 Cabassous unicinctus | reverse complement strand
CAGAACTGCAAGAATATATATGTCTATTTTGTTAAGTCACCCAAATTTTACTTTTTACAGCAGCCTTAGGAATCCAATCATGGATCCAATTACAGATCCCAGAAAAGTCCAATCCATGATTTCTCTGTCAATGCCAGAGAATTATGAACCCAGTGAAAATGGTTTTCACTACATCACTGGAATTAATATGCAAATCCTTGTCAATATAGCAGCACAGTGAATGGTTTATAGTGGAAGGGCAAATTCACAATTTCTAGAGGGCAACTCCTTGTCCAAGAACCAGGCCCTTGAAAATCGCCTGGGAGCTGCCATCCTGAGGCCTGTGTCACTGGATCTTGGGATTGAGGCTGAGATCCTAGGAGTCAGTAGTGGCAGAGAGAAGAGCACAGCTCCATCCTCTCCATCCTTGTGAACATGAGGATGTGAACTCATCCCTATGAGATTCAGTCTGCCAAGACAAAAATTGGGGATCACAACAGAAATTTTATTTTTAAATTTCTTAGTAGGGGAATAGAACGATTTACTGTTAGTAACACTGTGATTAGTGTTATGAGCAAGGGATCCAGAATTTAGGCACCTATGTGAGCCCTCACTTCTGGTCTTCACAACTGCATATGAGGACCCTCTGATTCTGTCCCTGACATGTCACATCTGCATGCCTGGGGCAGGTCATTACCCTCAGCCTCAGTGTCCCTACATGAACAGTGACTCTTTTAGATCCTGTCATTTCTGAAAGCCTCCTTTTACCTTCTCTTTTCAGGAACACAGCCTTGAATGCAGCATGCTGCAACCTGGAGATATATATATATTTAAGACTAAGCAGTAACATTTATTTATTTTTAATTTTAAAAGGAGCTTTAGAGTATGTAAGTGTTATATAAAAAAAATGCAGTATTCCCATTACCCCACCCCCATGATTTCCCAAATTCACAGCATCTTTCCTTAAAGTGGTGCATTTGTTACACTTGATGAACATATTGAAGCATTGCTACTAACCATGGTCTATAGCTTGCATTATGGCTTACACTTTGCACCACACAATTTTATAGGTTTTGATGAAATGTACAATGGCCTGTATCTGTAATTGCAATATCATGCAGAACAATTCCAATGTCCCTAAAATGCCCCAACATTACACTTATTCTACCCTCTCCCTCCCCTCAGAATCTGTGGTGGCCACTGACTTTATATCAATTATTCAATCTCATCCATTTCTAGAATAATAATGTCTATAATAGAATAATAATAAGACTACTGTAGTCCATTGGGTGATGGTGTACCTGCCCAAACTCTGCAATGGGGTCCAAGGGTCAGAGGATTTCAACTTTTTAGTTCTCAGGTCTCCAAATAAAAGAATTCATTAAAATGAAAAACTCTTGCAATGGAAATTATTAAGAAATTAATTTTTACAAAAATGGAAAGTCATGCCACATATATATAAAAGTATGTGTGAAACTCATTTATGATAAAGAGCTTATACCCAAACATAAAGTACACTTTGACTCAATAAAGGATGAAAATTTTTATTACTACTTTTAAAAATTCAGTAACAATTTAGTGCACATTTTAACAATGAATATTTATGAATGCCTAATATGGTTATGAACAAAGAATGAACATCTTCAGAAATGAAAGAAATGCAAATTACCTCCACAGTGTGCTAACATGTCTCAATAATATGAATGGTTATAATAAAATATTTAAAAGTGACAATAAAATTGTTGATCATAAGTGATAATGATGAAACACCAACAATATTTTTGGAAGAGGCAACTAAAACAGGTTTTTGGACAAAACTTATATATTTCAAGTATTATAATATAAATAAGAGAAGGAAAGCAAAGACATAACAGCATGTCCACCTAAAGAAAGCATGAAAAGGAAAGGAAAATAAGGAAATTAAGTAGATGAAATAAAGTAATAAAGATTAGAATAGAAATAGGGCCAGAGGTAGTTTAATGACACAATTCAAATTGTAAAATAACTTTCTATAATGATCAACAGAATCTAAAGAATACAAATTTTCAACATTCTGATTGAAATCAGATTGTCACCAGTAGATCTTACAGACAAGGAAAACAATGAGAGATAACATTATATAAAATACATGCCAAAAGACTGCACAGTTAAGTGGAATCCATAAATTCCTTAAAAGTCACACAGTACAATGATTACAATTACAAAGACAGTTTTTCCCAATCTCATAAGTAATTGAATTCTTCATGAAGAAAATTCCCACAAAACAAAATTTTAGGCTTCATTGGTTAACTTGAAAATGCTTTCAAATATTTTAGAGAAAAATGTTGTACATCTTTACATGAAATCTATGTGAAAATATAAAATGTGGGAAAGTGGACCAAATAATTTTGTGAGAACAGAATATTATAAGTAATAACATTGACTTAATCAATATGAAAAACAAAATTATAATACAATATTCCTCATCAGTTTACAAGAAAAATATATTTGACACAATATTACTAAATCAACTTTGGAAACATATAAAAAGTTATTAAATCCTGATCTATTAAGATGTATCTCAGTGAATGCCTTATTTAGTTTGCCTTGATCATAGAATAAGAGAGAAACAGGTCATATTCTTTTCAATAGTGCCATAAAAAATGCATTGTCATAATCACCAGTGTCTCCAGGGTAGGCTCCCCAACAAGGGCCCCTATAGGTTTTCTGTACACTCCCTTTATAATTTTTAGAATGCTCCCATCCACTCCTAGCTTAACAAGAATTTATCTCATGAATAGCTGTTTGTGTCTCCTGCCCTACCCTGGGATTCCTGGTGTTAGCTAGTACAGAAGGATGCACACCTGTGTCATCACCTCTCAGAGGCTCACCTGTAAATGCACCTTGAACTGGAGGATCCCTCATGAGGCTGTCATGAGTCCAGGTGGCTATCCTGTAGATGATGTTCTCTGCCACTGACAATCCTGCCCAGATATCCCATCCTCTAACCAGGAAATGGAATTCAGAAAGGACAATGGAAAAGGATTCTTGGGCTGGATCCTAGGAAGTGCACTTGGACTGTCACATCCATAAAGAGGAACTCTCATTCCCTAAACACAAGGTGCACCAAGGAGAAAACTCTCTCGCAGTCAGATGTGGTGCACGGAGGCAGAGAGAGAGGCCCACAGTTTCCCAGGATGCCCTGGGACATGAGGTCCAAGCACAAGTCAGAAAGGCACAGGACTCCCTGGGTGGATGTCCCAGCAGTTCTGCCTACAGAAGCCTGTGGCTTTGCTGGCAGGACTAAGTGTGTAATTAATTTCTTCCTGATGGCCCTCACTTCTTCACAGAAAATTATGTTTGCAGATTGGTATTTTAATTACAGGAAAATTCTTGATAGTTTAGGGAAAAAATATATAGGTAAATGATGGAAACATCCATGAAAAATTTTTTGAAAGACATCAAATTTAGATGATATTAGCTATACTCTTTGGACAAGTTAAAAATAAATAAACATTATTATTTTAATGTTCTACTTTATCCTCTTCTAATGTATATATTAAAAAAAACTGCTTTGTGTGAGGATAACATAATTACAATGTCCCATCTAACAGTACATCAGATTTTATAAGGAATATAAAATTAGCACAGGGGCCGCTTTTCTCTATTTCTCCTCCTTCCATCTGAGGACATATGCACTCCAGGATGCTAAAGGAGGGCTATTTTTCATGAACATCCTTAGGAGACTAACTTAAATTCAGAGAATTACTTCTCAAAGTCAGTTGAAAGTAAGTTTTGTTTAAACATTCAGTCTTATCCAATATAAAGTGCAGGGCTGTGGTGGGGTGGAGGACTATACACAGGTACATAATAACATTTAAAAAATCTATATATTGCTTGAATCTCAGATACATCATAACTCTGCTTTTAAAAAATGCAATGACAGGTCTCTGGTGGTTAATTCTTGTGAAGAAAGAAGTAGGAACCTTCGGTAAGGTCAGGAAATTCCTCCACAACACATTTCTGCACCTGCCCCTCAGGTTGCCCCCTGCATGACCCCTCATGGTACTGAAAGTCCATTGCAGCCTAGCCCCCTCCTGGGGCCTGCAGGGGAGGTTTGTGCCTGGGCTCACGCTGACTTCCACTCACTCTGTGTCTTCCACAGAAATACATGGCTGTGTCCTGAACTGTCAGGCTGGACAGCTTTAAATAAACTTCATTCTTGGAATTTTCTCTGCTGATGCCCACATGGGATTTAAAAGTTGGGTTACAGCATTTCTTTCCATTGCATTCTATTAAAATGACCCACTCCACCCCATTTCCTGGAGACTGGTGGGTCCAGCTCATATCATTGTTGGTTAAAGAGAATCCAGAGACAGAGCGGTTGTGGGACGGTCTGTGATGGCTTCACCAGGCCAGGTCCTGACTCCTTCAGCAGCACCAAAACAGGACACCTGAGGACAAGGAGAAGCAGAGCAAGACACAGGCTGAGAGGCAGCATGCCCATTACATTCATATCTGAATCCTTTGACACTCACAGCTGGGAGCTGCCACCAAAAAGAGGAAGAACCACAAGGATTTCATGTTCTTTTGGGTGGGGCCCATGATGTCCAGAAAATATCTTCAAGACTGGGCAGAAACTTCCTTTAAGTAAATGAGAATGACAGTTTCATCTGTCTGCCCATGTGGTAATTTGCACTTGGGAGATAACTATGTTTACAAAATGGAAGGTGATGAAGGGAGGTCTTAGTCTTAGGGCACCCCTGGCAGGAGGGTGCTGGGTGATCCCCCAGAGGACAGAGTCCTCACCCTTGGGTATACCATTATCAAAGCCAATTTCCTCTACTTCCAAGCAAGAAATGTATTGAATGAGCTATTCAGGGAGCCCCATATGACAAAGGATCAAGGATGGCTTTGGGAATATGGTAACTGTGGGACTCCCCCAAGGGATGACATGTGTATATATATATATATATATATATTTAAATTCCCTAACAAAAATGGTTTTGACAGTTTCTGCTTGTTTTTTAATCTCTGTGCAGAGATGGGCATTTTGAGTTGCCTTCTTACAAATTTGTTCATGGGTCATGTGGAGTGTGAATTCATAGAAGGATATCAGAACGGTTGGATATTACCATGATGTTATTTTCAGCTTACTAAATGGCTCTCTCATAGGGTTAGCATTATCTGGAAGGGTCTAAGGCTTGCTGACCTACCTCCATGCAATTTATGCTGCTCCATATGTCCTCTGCTCATCATAACCAAATTTCTCACCCCAACTTGCAGCCCTATAGATCTTTTTCCTCAGGATCTGCTAACACTTATGCCTAGTATGGCAGGATGGGAGACACTGTGATTTTGAGTGCCCCCTCATTTAGGAAAATCTATTGTTCATTGACACTGACACTGCATCATTGAGCAATATTGGCTACATTAGGAAGGGCTTGCCATGGCACTGCAGTAGAAACCTACAATACAGGAGGTAGGCATCCCTTTCCAGGAGCTGTGATTCATGAGTGAGGTGGGTGGGACTGAAAGCATGTGGGCTAAGGCAGGGAAGCAAGCCACACCAAAAGGACAAATACTGTATAATGAAGTTATTATGAACCAAATATGTTGCAGAAACTCATGAAGTTAATTATTAGAATATAAGTCACCAGAAAATAGAATGATGCCAGAGAAAGGAAAGCTGTGGGGTAACCTGTGCAGAATTGGTAAAAAGGTTGTTTAATTTTTGGAAATGAATAAAAAAGGTGAAAGCACAGCATAGTATTTGTAACTAGAATTACTATTATATGGGTATGAGTGTGGTTGAAAGGGAAAGTCTAAGATCATGTGTGTTACTGGAAGGAAAACTAAAAAATATAACATGGGGCTGATAGCATAGTAAAACCTCACATGAAATAGGAATGTGGGTAATATATAATATACAAGATTGTTTTCTGTGAAGCTGAACAAATGTATGTTCATGTTACAAGATGTTAATAGCAGGCAAAAAAATAAACCCACATTATGCTAAGTGAAAGAAACCAGAAACATAGTACTACTTATTGTATGATTCCATTTATACAGAATGTGAATATAAATCAATTTACAAATATGGAATTAGATTAGTGTTTATGTAGGGCAGGGGAAGGATAGAGGGATTGAAAGGTGACTGCTAAGGGGTGTGATGTTTTTCTCTTTGAAATAATGAAATTGTTGCAAAATTTTTGTAGTGGTGAATGCATAACACTGTGATCATACAAGAAGCCATTGATTGTACACTATGGATAGACTGTATGTTATGTGAATATATCTCGATAACACTGCTTTAAAATTTTAAAAAAAGAATCATTGCACCTTCCAGGTTATCACCCTCTTATTCTTCCTCTTCCCATTCAACCCTAATTAAGCAACAATATACTTTCTGTCCCTATAGGTTTCCTTATTCTGGACTTTGATATTAAAGGAATCAATAAGTATGTGGCCTTTTGGACTGGATCCTTTAACTTAGTATACTGTTCCCAAGGTCCATCAATGCTGTAGCAAGTAACAATACTTTATTCCATTTATTTTTAAGTATTATGATAATAGTTACAAAACAGTTTTCCAACTTTAAATATTTTCATGTATACAATTGAGCAATCTTAATTATATTTAAAAATTGTGACTCAATAACCATAAATATTTCCACAATAATTTCATCACCTCAAACAGAAACACCATCTCCATTCAGCACTTCCCCTGAAACTGATAACCTCTAATCTGCTTTCCCTCTCTTTGAATTTTCCCTTCTTATATAGTTCATATAAATGAAATAATACATTTTTCCTTTCATATTTTCCCTATTTTTTTTCCAGGTTCCTGTTATTTTTTTTAATTTTTTACATAAATGTTATTTTATATATATATATATATATTTTTTAAAGTTGCTTAGATTACCTAATTATTACTCAGAAATTACAGGGATTCCCATGTTCCCCACTTCCTACAGCTCCCACAACATCCCACACCAACATCCTTCATCAGTGTGGGACATCACCCGCAATGGATATACACATCATGGGGCTTTGCCACCAAGCATAGACTGCATTTCACATCATAGACCACCCTCTCTCCCACACAGTTCTGCATGGTATATGCTGATGTAAAATGGCCTACATCTGTTGCCACAATACCACTCATGACAACCCCCAAGTTCAAAAAAAGCCCCTGTATTTCAACTGCCTCTCCCCTCCCTGCCCCAAAAATGCCCAGTGGCCACCATCTCCACCTCACTGTTACAATTTCTTCCATTTCTTGAATCACAATATACGGCAGAACACCACCAAGTCCATTCTAGTCCATAGCTCTTCTCCCAATCCTGGGGGTTTTGGGATGGTGATGTCCACTCCACCTCCAAGTGAGAGAAGGTTTATATTCCATGGATACGGTGGATGGGATTATCCTGCCTGCAGCTGCAAGCTCTCTCCATTCCCTGGGATGGCCATTGCCCATAGTCATCTCCTTGTGACTTGGATGAGTCCATTGAGCTATAGGGTATAGGGTAGGGGTTGGAGCTGCACCGAAATTGCAGGCACAGTTGGCACATAGGTAGGCCAGAGGCTCCAGTCTCTGGAGGTACACCTAAAAACTCAAGCATCAGATATAGGTTTGAATAGAAGGGACTGATGGACCATGTAGAGGGAGGACTTATTTGAGTCTGACTCTGTCACTCTCAGGAGCACAGATTCCAAAGAGGAGCCCACTAATAATTCATCAATCTCTGGGGCTATCCCCACTTATATAGGACCTGGGTGTCTCCAGAGCCCTCAGGAGCCCCTCTGTGTGGCGTGATATCCACTTTGGTGTTCTATGAGATCCTACTGAGGTGTGCGTAAGCATTACATCTGGGATGACCTCCCGACTCTCTTTGAAGTCTCTTAGCCACATAAACTCATTTCTCTTTACTCCTTCCCTCTTTTATTAAAGTTTTTTTTTTTTCTGATCATGTTGCCAGTTGGCACTTGGTATTAATCCCTTGTTGCTAGGGAGGCTAATCCTCAGTAGTCATGTCCCACATTGGGGGGAAGGTTATCCATTCAAATGCTGAGTTTGGCTTAGAGAGAGGCCACATTTGAGCAACAAGGAGGCTCCAGATGGCAACCCTTAGGCACCCCATAACAGTAGGTTAGGTTTCAATTACATGAGCAAAGACTCATAAGGCTAGTCCTCCATAACCAGAACCCATCAGTAGGCCATCCTCTTTTGCCAGACACTGCCTCTGCACTTGGGGACTGCTGCTGCTCCCTTGGAGAATGTGGCAGAGTTCTCCAGGCTGTGAATTCAGATTCCCTTATTTACTGAGTGATTGTATGCCCTCTGTGACCATGACCCATCCCTAGATAATTTGAACAAATTTATATATCTTTCATGTATATTCAGATGAACTTACTCCCATGAATTCCACATTCCTGACACCCCCCACCAATGAACTTTTACAGCCCCCATTGTAACCCTTCTGTGATCCAAACCTTCCCTGAACATGAAGCCCATATAATAATAAAATACAATTAATAGGAAAAAGAAATAATAATGATAAGTTTAAATGCCAGAGATAAGTACAAGGAAGCTCAGAAGAAGAAAAAAAAAAAAAACTAAACTAAAAATAAGATATAATTAGTGAACCAAGATATAGTTAGGAACCAAGAGAGTCTACAACTGCAAGAAAGAAAGTCCCATCCATTGGCTCTATGGGATCACAGACCCTCTCAATTAAAGATAGAGTGCATAGCACCATCCCAGAATCCTCAGGATTGGGAATGAACTATGGAATAAAGTAGACTTACTGGTGTTCTACTATAGACTTATGATGAATCTAGAAATGGAAGAAATTATATTATTGATGTGGAGGCAGTGGCCACTGGATATTCTGAGGGCCAGGAGAGGAAAAAAGAGGCATAATACTGGGGCATATTTAGAATTGGGAATTGTCCTGACTGACATTGCAACAACAGATACAGGCCCTTAGAAATCTTGTTATAACCTACAGAATTGGGTGGGAGAGAGTATAAACTACATTGTAAACTTTAATTCATGCTTAGTGGCAATGCTCCAGAATGTGTTCAAATGCAATGAAGGTACCTCACTAATGAAGGATGTTGTTAATGTGGGAAAATGTGGGAGGTGTGGAGAACAGGATATATGGGAATCCCCTATAATTTTATCTTTTTTTTTTCACTTTATTTTTATTGTGTGTAAAAATCAAAATTTTCCCAATACAAACTGTATTAGTCGGCCAAAGGGGTGCTAATGTGAAATACCAAAAATGGGTTGGTCTTTATAAAGGGTATTTATTTGGGGTAGAAGTTCACAGTTACCAGGCCATAAAGCACAAGTTTCTTCCCTCACCAAAGTCCGTTGTCACGTGTTGGAGCAAGACAGCTGCCGATGTTTGCCCAGGGTTCAGGCTTCTTGGCTTCCTCTCTTCCCAGGGCGGCATTTCTCTCCGGGCTTAGCTCCTGTTTCCTCCACAAGGTCAGCTGTAGGCGATCAGGTGAATGGTTCGCTTCTCTTCTCCTGGGGCCTTCTTTCCAACATCAAAGCTGCTTCTCAAAGACTGCTTCAACTCTGTTCTTTGTATTGCCTTTTATATTCAATTCCCCACCCACCAGGGGGTGGGGCTCAACACCCTACTGACTGACATGGCCCAGTCAACGCCCTAATCATAATTCAACCATGCCCATTTTAACAGATCTGATTACAGGCATGATCCAATTATATTTTTGGAATTCATAATTACATCAAATTCCCCAACGGTTACACAAACCAATATTTGTAAAATGATATATAAATATATATGCATATATGTGCATTTGCTTACCTAAATGTTATTTTATATATATATCTATATATCTATATATCTCTCTATCTATCTATCTATCTATCTATCTATATATATATATTTAAAGATGCTTATATTACATAAATGTTAAACTAAAATTTCAGAGATTCCCATGATCTCAATCTCCCATACATCCCATAACATTTCATATAAACAGCTTTCATTAGTGTGGTACATCACCTGGAATGGATATACACATCCTGCGGCTTTGCCACTAAGCATAGACCACAGTTCACATCATAGACCACACTCTCTCCCCCACAGTTCTGCATGGTATATACTGATGTAAAATGGCCTATATCCATCACCACAACATCGTTAAGGGTAACCCCCAAGTCCTGAAAAGGCCCTGCATTACAACTGCCCTTCCCCTCCCCACCCCAAAAGTGTCTAGTGGCCACTGGCTCCACCTCACTGTTATAATTTCTTCCATTGCTTGAGTCAAAATATGTCTACAACAGAATACCAGTAAATCCACTCTAGTCCATAGCTCTTCCCCTTATCCTGAGGGGAATGGATGGTGATGTCCACTCCACCTCCAAGTGAGAGTGGGTTTATATCCGATGGATATAGTGAATGGGATTTTGCTGCATTCAGCTTCAGGCTCTCTCCATTCCCTGGAAAGGCCATTGTCCATAATTGTCTCCAACCAAGGTGACTTCGGTGAGTCCATTGAGCTGTAGAGTAGGAGTTGCAGCTCCACCGAGATTACAGGCACAGCTGGCACATAGACAGGCCAGAAGCTCCAGTCTCTGGAGGTACAACTACAAACTTCAGCCTCACACATAGGTTTGAATAGAAGAGACAGATAGACCATGTCCAGGGAGGACATATTTGAGTCCAACTCTGTCACTCTCAGGAGCACAGATTCCAAAGTGGAGCCCACTGATAAGGCATCAATTTCCTGGGGTCTCCCCCCTTATATAGGACCTGGGTGTCTCCAGAGCCCTCAGGAGGCCCTCTGTGTGGGGTGATATCCATTTTTGTGTTCTGTGTGATCCTACTGAGGTGTGCATAAACGTTACCTCTGGGATAGATCTCTTGACTCTCTTTGAAGTCTCTTAGCCATGTGATCTCATTTGTCTTTACCATTTCCCCCTTTTATTCAAGGTTTTTTTTTCCAGTCGTGTTTCCAGTTGGCACTTGGTATTAATCCCTCATTGCCAGGGAGGCTCATCCCTGGGAGTCATGTCCCATTTTGGGGGGAAGGTAATGCATTCATATGCTGAGTTTGGATTAGAGAGAGCCACATTTGAGCAACAAGGAGGCTCTCAGGTGGCAACCTTTAGGCACTCCATAACAGTAGGCCAAGTTTCAATTATAAGAGCAAAGCCTCATAAGGCTAATCATCAATAACAAGAACCCAACAGTGGGCCATGCTTTTTTGCCAGAAACTGCCCCTGCTCTCAGGGGACTGTTGCTGTTCCCATGGAGAATGTGGCAGAGCTCTCCAGGCTGGGAATTCAGTATTCCCTAATTTATTGAGTGATTGTCTACCCACCATGACCATGCTCCATCCCTCGATCATTTGTACAATTTTATATATCTTTCATGTATATTCAGATGAACTTACTTTCCTGAATCCCCCATCCCAGACACCCCCCACCAATGGTCCTCTGTAGCCCCCATTATAACCCTTCTGTGATCTGAACCTTCCTTGAAGATGAAGCCCATATAATAACCAAAGGCAATTATTAGGAAAATAAAATAATAATGATAAGCTTAAATGCAAGAGATAAAATACAAGGAAACTCAGGAAAAAATAACTAAAAATAAATTATTATTAATGGATTGGAACATTCAAAAAAAGAAAATGGGAAAAAAAATAATTATTTTTTTTCTCCTTTTAACACTGCAATATCAGATGTCCAGTATGTACCATGACACCTTTGCCTTCTCATTCCTGTGTTTCCCAAATTTTCATTTAGTTTTCAAAGAAGATTTAGGTCACAGCAAATTCACACATTGAATACTAGACATTCCCATGTACCCAACCTCCCTCCCCCTTCCCCACCCCATATTAAAACCTTTTTTTGTGTGTGGATGGTAGCATTGTTATAACTGTTATACAGATAGTGAGACAAATCTACTAAACATTATCAATGGTTTACAGAATAGTTTACAATTTAGACTGTACAGTTTAATAATTTTTGATGATATTTACCATGTCCTTTGTCCATTACTGTAAAGTAATGATAAACATTTTCCATGACCACTAGATACCCCATTTCATCTTTTCTGTTCCTTCCTTCCCACCCCCCTGGGGCATATGACACTCCCCTGTCTTGACTCATGGGATGACAAGACTCATAGTTACATGCCCTGGGTATTCTAACCTGCCCTTTCCCCTATAATTTTCATATAACATTTGTTTAAACTAAGTATCTTTAAAAATAGAATATAAATTTAAATGCCCTATACCCCAATAATTTTCATGCTTTTGCTGTAAGCTAATCAAACCTTGAATCCCATGGGAAATCTACTAACATCCAACACTGGATCCCAATAAAAGTATAAGCCATTTGTTTCATAATTCTCTGCTTGTGTGCTACAACTAATTGACTGAGCTCCCTAAGATGATTGCATTTCCTGGCAGTAACTCATGATTCTCCCCTCTCTCTGGGAACTGTGAATACCAAACGATCTTTTCTCATGCATTATGAACTCAGTTTTCCATTGTGTTGTACTGGCTTCCACCTGTACCTAAATTTAAAATCCAACAACCAATTTGAAACAAATATCTCAGAAAGTATGGTGTGTTGGTCATGACCATGGGAAATGAGGCATAATGGCTTTTGGCTGCTGTTAGCTTACTAACTTGGCCTCTCACAGAGCTAAAGCTGGGAAAGTTCCATGGCTTCCCAACCTATTTCCATGTTACATTGTGCTGCTTCCTGTTTCCTGTGTGTGGTGATGCCTAGACATCCCACCCCAAATTGACAGTTCTATAGATCTACTTTTTCATCAGGATTTGCTAATTTCCATCCCTAGTATGACAAGAGGGTAGGCTCTGTGGTTGTGAAAGCTCCTCAAAAAGAGAAAATCTATTATTCGTTGACATGACACTGCATCACTGAGCAACATTGGCTACATAGGGAAGGGCTTGTCATGGCCCTACAGTAGAAGCCTGCAAAACAGGAGATAGGCAACCGTTTTCAGGAGCTGTGACTCATGAGTGAGGTGTATGGGACCTTGAGCATGTGGGACTAAGGGAGTGTGGTAGATCTCTCACCAATTGGTCCACAGCAGTTGGGATATTGCTGTGGGAGACTCCAACCCTGAGTCTGTGGCCCATGTGTATGGGTTTTACACTACCAGCCTGAGGGGACACCCCTGCACAGGAAGCATAATAGCTCCCCACAAGCAATTGTGATGCAAGGGTGTACAATGATTATGTTGCTAATGTCTCCATGTTGTAGTTCTTTCTTCCCTGAACTTATGGTTTAGAGAGGCTCTAAATGTCTGGTGAGAGGTATCTAAGAAACTACTGTGTCACAAAAAGGGTGCCTGAGCATATTGTACAAGCAGCACCTAAGACACCAGGGTATGTTCCTAAGTTGCTTGAGAAATGTAAGACTCAAGTGAAATATTCATGAGCTCTACTCAGGGCTGCTGCATAATAGAATGACAAATCCTGATTTTGGACTCTTGACATCTGGGAAAATGACTAATGATCTCACTAGAATCATGCCAGTAAAAACAAACCCAGAGCCCCATGAGGTCATTTGGGATTTCCTAGAGAGAGAAAGAGTTGCCTATGAGTCCAGTCAACAGGAAAAACAAATGTTTATCATCACCACAAATAACAACAAGCAGAACCCTAATGTGGAAGCCCAAATGGGAAAAACTGAAAATTTATATTTCATTCAATATTTAAAACAATTTTAATATTTTTTGCTGAATGGGACATGAAAGAAGGGGCAGACTGATGTGAGACTTTAAGTTTGTATTGGAGTTGGCACTCTCATTTAAAAAAATGAACCAATTGGCTAGTAACACTAAATACTAGAAGGCTATTTACTTAAATATTTATAACATAAAGAAGAAAATAAAGACACTATCCATAGTGGGTATAACTGCCAAAGCAGATGTGCACTGGCAGACAATTAATGAGTCCCAATTGTTACTTTAAAAGATTGAGATGATGCAACGAGTAAAATATTTCTTTGAGCATTCAATCAAAAGAGATCCAGAGTTTATCTTCCAAACTGAGGAGGCCTCACTTTGAGATTAACCAGTGAAAAATGTTTGTAGAGGGAGTCCCAAACTTTCAATTTAATGAGGAGAAATGGTCAAAATTTGGCAAGGTTCAAAATGTCCATGAGGTGGAGCCATTGGCAGGACATCAGTGGGACTCACAAAAGAGACACCGATCCTTGCTTATGAGGCCCAGGGTGACATCCTACTGTGGGGCACTTGGCCTCTGCACTGGAGAGCCTGGCCTTCATCAGCATATCAAAGACCCAGTCCCAGCCACTTAGGAATTGTGACAATTGGAACAAATCTAATTGAACAGCGACCCCTAGTGGTGCTCTAAACTCATCACCTGCAGTAAGAACAAATTCCTGCCTCCCTGTCAAATGGAGATGTCTCTGCCTATCAAGGCAATAAACCTGCACTCTTGCATGAAACAAAGTTCTGTGGGGCTTGGGCCTGTAATACAAGATCATCTCAAAGAATGAATCACCATACCTCCCCTCTCCCTAGACAATAGCCCATTCATCCCGTTCTTAAATCTTCACAATTAACCATTAATTATACCAAAATTAATGCACAAATCATGGCCCTTTAAGCTCTTATTCTACATTATCTTAATACACACACACACACACACACAACCAAGAGTATAAGTAATAAAATAAATTTTGAAATTTTAGCTTCTTCTACCAAGACCTTAAGAAATAATATTTAATAAACTAAAAAACACTTTATGATACTTGATTCTGACACTTTATAACTGTCAATTGACTACCAGGTGATTATAAAGAAGATCATTAAAACAACTAGCAACACTCATTCATCACTTACACGGAGAATGTGCAATTACTATACCCATAAAACACAAGGATAATCAAATTCCATCAAATACACGGATATCACCTAGTCTCTAAGGGAAGAGTGATTCCTAACACTTACAAACACAAGCCTCCTTCAGACACTAAGACAGTAGCAACTCCTATTCGGCATATTCATGTTTTACTTCTTAGCCTCTCTACCAGGTCCAGCCTACTGTACCAAATTATCTTCTACAATGTAAGTCCTCCTGCCACTTCTGACAAGAAGGTGGATACAGTTCAGGCATGTTAGACTGTGGCTCTCAACAATGTTGTCAGCAAAGATTTGGGAACACAGCAATTTCTGCACAGCAGAAGGCCTTCACTTAACTTGTGGCCCCAATATGTTCATGTACATACCACATGCAATCTTAATTTATCACCTCTTAACATCCTCAAAAGTCTCAACTCATTTTACCATCAAGTCCAAAGTCCCATCTAAATGTCATCTGAACAAAAGTTACCAATATCACTATTCAAATCATCTTAATTATATATGGGTAGCACTCTGGTTTAGATCTACTTGGCAATGAAATATATTTCTATATGTAGAGCTGACAACAAGAAATCAAGTATCTCCTTGCAAAATACATTCATGTCCCAGGGCCTACTTCCCAGAGAAGCTGCCAGTCCACACAGAGATATAGAGTGGTGATGGTACAAAATTAATTTCTGAAGCCTTTGGAATCCCATCATCAAAGGCAAACATATCTCTTCTGCTTCTCTCTCCATTGTCAGGAACAAAACCATTGAAGCCCTTAACACCTTCTTCTTCCTATCAGCAGTCTCTGAACAAGCTGAGAGGATGCTGGGCCAGCACATACAGTATTATGTCCAATAGACTTCTCATCTGTATCGACATCCAAGGTCAGGCCTTGGGAGCTGCATGACCTTGGATGGTTCACTGGACACTTCCCCAGTCATTCCTTGTTGTAATTCAATGTGGAGGTAGACGGTGCTGGGAATGATCCAAAGAATGATTGGGATCAGGGGACCTCACTCCATGAGGAATGCAGGCAAGTTTATTTAGATTGAAGCTACTTTTTATACTACAAAGCTGAAAACAAAAGTAGGGAGTTCTTCACTAGGTTCTCAGCTTGGTGCGTGAGAACGCTACCTGTTTGTGAGTTCCCAGACAAACTTTCCTGGGTACTTAGACAATAACATCTGTGTGGAGAGTTCATTCTGCTCTGCCTCCTCCCACTGATATCTGCCATATGCAGTGTCCTTGGAGACATTTGCTCTCTACCAGCAAGCATGCTTTTTGGGTGCTTAAGCCTTTATGCTCTGACTCTCAGCATCTTCTCCAACAATTCCCCCTTTTTTGTTTTTTTTGTCCAGGGTGACTGTGCCTGTCTTAGGTTGCCCTCCTCTGAAGCTCTTACCCGTCATTGACTATCCAGTCAAGCTGCCATGGACAGGGGTTCGAGAGTCAAGGGTTTTAAGCAGAACCAAGTTGTTGGCATGGCTGGTTTTTTCAGCTTTATTAATGCGGGACAGCAGGGCTTTGTGAATGCCTCCTAGTTCAGTTAAGAGTAGCAGAACACCAATGATCACCACACTGAAGTTAGCAAGTACAGAAGTTGATTTCCACCAATGTAAGTGATTTACTTTATTCAATTGATCTGTCACTGATTGCCAAAATTCACTACCTGGAAGCGTAGTAAGTTGATTCTGAGACATGCTCAAAATCCTTTTTTGCAAATCTGCAATTTCTATAGATAAATTTGTGTGATGACCTATTAAATGATTTTTAATTTTTTCCCACTCATAATGGGAATCATTGTATGGGAGAGGAGTGATAC